>JANAVB010005599.1:23003821-23266321 GCA_029216955.1 Iris pallida | reverse complement strand
AAGGTAGCGTATGAGATCCATACGCTTCCAAAAGGCAGCGTATGGGGACTGCGCTGCACTAAAGAGCGCGCGCAACTCAGTGGCACAAGCTAAAAAGCTCGAGCACTGCTCACTGTCTTCTCCAAAACAGCAAGAACTCCATGGTTTGAACCTAAAACTTCAAAAGTCCATAACTTGGTCAAAATAAGTCCAAATCCAACTTTTCAAAGGTCAAAATTGGGTAGAATAAAATTCTCTACAGCATGGAACCCTCAAAACTTGAAAACAAAGAAGTTTGATAGATCAAAACCACCAAAATCCGAAAATAAACAATTTCTAGATCTACAAAAATTAAAGCTTTAAAATAGAAAATGACAAGTTCTAATGTGTCTTAGAAATATGAGGAGAAGCTAATGGAACAATAAAAATAGGTTCTCTTGTGGAAGCAAGTTGCACTTGCCTAGACCTCTCTCTTCTCTCTTTGGTAGGTGAAGGGAGTAAATGGAAGAAGAAGATGAATAATGAAGAGAGAGAATGAAGAGGGCTAATAAATACAAATGGTGGTGGTAGGTAGGGGGTTCACCTTGGGTTCATCATGAACCAAGAGCAATCCCAAACCGAACCAAGCCAACCCAAACCAAGAATAAACCAAGCCCAAATAAACCAATGAACCATTAAAATCAATTAAACGATCAATGACAATAAAACCAAGCCAATGCAAAATAAACTAAGACAACTAACCATGAATAAATAAAATATGGGTCCAAAACACGTATACGTACACTAAATACGTATCACGAATTTGGGACATTACAGCGGCTGTGGAGAGAGGAGGATGAGAGATGAGAGTGGTGGGAGAAGAGTTTATTTTGTGGAGAAGAAGAATACCCCAGAAAGAGAGAGAGAGAGAGAGAGAGAGAGTATAAGATATCTTATATATATTAGATATTAGTTTAGTTTAGGGTTAATTAATTTAGTTTAATCTGTCTAATAAAAATATTTTGTTTGTTTAATTAATTTGAATAATTGTTTATATCAAAATTTTAAATTTTAATTCATACACCAAGATAAATTATATCACAATTTTATTTTATATTTAAAAAAATTTATTTTATCGTAATTAATATAATTATAATAGTTAATGCATTTTTTGCGTTTAATTATAGTAATTAATATAATTATGGGTTATCATATTTTAAATTGTAATCTCCACTTTCAACAACCATCCAAACAATCGAATTCATTTTTTCTCCACTTTCAACAACTATCCAAACACCAAACCTGTAATGTCCCGCTCCGCACGGTGTATTAAGATGAGTCGTTGACTCGAAGAGTTGCGTTGACCCGATGAGGTATCGATGCAAATCGATGCGAGAGTTGTGTTGGCCAAAGGTAAGCTTTAAGTCGATTGGAATCTATGAATCGAATCGATGCAAAGGATAAGTCCCGTTTGAGCAAGTGCTGATTTTAGTTGATCTGGTGTGCAGGCTATGCTTTTACGCTGGACGATAAGAGGTCGGTATTTTGCCTTATGCAATAAAGTGTCCGCGAAACCAAATCGTAGCCTTGCAACGGATTGTGGTATGGACGCGATAGGCCAAATCAACCGAGTAGTTCAAAGGAATGGCTAAGTCCGAGAGTTAGCTATGCGACCAAGTTATGGAAGCGAGCCGCTTCAACTCTGCGAAACGGCAAGGCATATCGACTTAAGGTGGGCGAGTTCTTGACTCTCTCTCCCTATTCCTTCACGTCTAATAAAATATGTCATTGTATGCGTAAGATGTTATCGAGTTAGCGAGCGTGGCTCAGCGAGTAAAGGTCTCAGTATGTGTCGAACACTAAGATAGAATATTGAACAATCGAACAATTGAAACGGCGTGCATCAAGTGTACGAGTCGCGGTAGGGCAATAATGGTAGAACATTGAAAGACGATATTGAGATGTGCATCATGAGCACGCCTCCAAGAACATTGAACACTAGGCGTAGAACATTGATTACAGCGCTGAGCGTGCCCTCGTGCACGGAAGCTAGGGAATAACTAAGTAACTACGGAATTATGCTATGAGAATAACTTACGAATGGTACACATTGAATACAAGTACGAGATGTCTAAGCCGTTGGGCATAGTGCATCAATATGGATGTGTTGGGGCATAACGCCGACGGAGCTCCCCATATGGATGGTGGATTATGTTTATGAGACGCGAATATGTTTATGGTGCGAGACTATGTTTATGGAACGGAGGATTGGTTGGAACGATATAATTTGTATGCTATGGTAAGTATTGTATGGTGAATGGACTCGGATGGCCCGTGCACGGGTGCGGCTTCCCTCAGACGGTTACGCCGGGGCACCGGGACCGTTCGGCCTAGGAGGGAATTATGTGTGGTATTTATGGTGCACATCATTCGGACGGATTGCGACCGTCCAGTCACTACAAAAAAATTTGCTTATAGTTACGACGAAGATGAATCACTAATATATATTAATAGTGACTGAATTTCGTCAGAAATGATATTAGTGACGGACTAAACACATGAGTAACGGAGTTAATGTCAGTCGCTACTACGAGCGACACTAATACTACTAGTGACGGATGAATTCCTAAATCCGTCACTATAATTGAACATGCCACGTAGATAAGTATTTATCTTTCAATATAAAAAGTATTTAATATTTATTACTAACTAATTATTCAATCACTATTGTTGGGTCATTAATAATTATTACTAACTAATAAGTCAGTCACTATTGTTTGGTCATTAATAAAATTACTACTAACTAATATGTCAGTCACTAATATTTGGTCATTAATAATTATTACTAATAATAAATCAGTCATTATTGTTTGATCATTAATAAAATTATCACTAATTAATAGGTCAGTCACTAATGTTAGGCCATTAATAAAATTACAAATTTTTTGAACAACATTCCTAATTGTTTGATGTCATTAATAATATAGTAAATCAGTCATTATTACTTGATCAATAAGTAGAAGCTAATTTCTTTCCACCATATTCTGATGAAATCATAATTTCTTCATCCAAGATTGTACTCTTACTAAAAAAATTGAAGCCAAAAATAATATATTCATCAGATTAGACAAACAACTCAAAAATAAAATATACTCCAAAATAAAGTTAACTCTGCTATTAACAAAAAACATACATTGTAGATCAACACAAATTGATGTTCTAAATTTTAATAATGAAACATGATAAAGCATTCGATTTCACGTCACACCAAGTCCCTGACCACGTACTCGATTTTGCATCTCCGGTCCCATTGCTTGGACATACGCTCTTTGTCGCAATTCCAACGTCTCATGTCACTAAAAAGATATAGTCACATTCCTACGCAAATAAAATTAGAAAATTGTAGAAACAAACAATTAAAGAATATAAAAATATCGTAAATAGGGAAAGAAAATTATGGTTAGGGTTTTAAAATTTACTTGAGCCAGTAGGATTTCTTCGTGGAGCCGATGGGACTTCCTCCTTGGACGAAAAGCGGTGGAAAAGGGTTAAACTTTACTGACCTAGAGTGGTCGAAGAGAATTGAACTTCGCTAACCTCTCTAGATGAACACCTTTAAAACAAAACAAAAAATTATTAGGGAAGGAGGAGATGAGTAAATAACGGAAGAGATCGATGAGAGAATTACAAGAGAAGAAAATCCTCATGACCTAGAGAAGGATGAGAGGAGGAGGAGAGGACGAAAAAATTTTAGAGGAGTAAATATTTAGAGGAGGAGAGAATCATAAACCATTTATAACCAAATATTCTGTAAAAGAAAAAATGATGGCACATATGAAAAAAAAGTGGTGTACAATTTTTCAATCCCGCTAATTCGGGCCCAAATATTTAAAACTATTAGATTATTTTTTCTTATTAGATTAATTATTTAATATTAAACTACTTTTTTATTAGTGACTGATTTAAAAGTCCCTAATATTTTTCATGAAACATATTTAAAATTTTCACGTCTATCTTCTCATTTAATAATTAAATAAAGTTTAGTAACTGCATAGTCCGTCACCATTAAATATTTATTCCATCAGAAATAGTATTACTAACGTTTTCGTTAATCTGACACAAATAATCTTTTACTAGTGACTGAATATTCATTCCGTCACAGACTTTCGTCACTATAAGAAAAATTTCTTGTAGTGAGTGCTGTGATAAGCTATGATATCCGTAAGTTTGGGATCCTTCGGATATTGGGCTAGCAACCCGTATCGAAGCGATCGTAGGCTTACACATAAGAGATGCCAATTCCATTACGGTGCGAAACACCGTGACCTTCATATAGATAGGGCCGATGGGCTGAGATGAGAGTTGGGTGCAGGCACAGGGCCTGCGACCCTTATGCATTGTCTAAGCTTATGATTGGAATATTGCGTGAATTATATGGTTTCATACGTAAGTTCTAACCAGTGCAGGCTAAGGAGAATGGGACGAAGATGAGCACGATCACTATGTTTATGTTCATATTATGTTTAACTGTATCTGCCGCAGGGATACGGTATGTGACACATTTATGATAAGGTGCTATGTTTAAGTATTGCCATGAAACTGATCCTAAGGCTAAATAGAAAGATCACCAATTAAGATGTATGTCTCACTAAATGATTTAGTATTTAGTTTGGGTGCGAGCGGGTTTTGATCAGTGCGAAGCGAGGACGAAAGCACTAATCCTCCACTAGTTTATGTGCAGGTTCAGGTATGTTCGGCTCGGGGCGTAGCTTGGCTTGGACGTGCCGAGGCATGGAGTCCTTGGCGTTCAAGAGGAGCTACCGCATAAGCGTCCGGACTTGCGACATGGAGATATTCGGCCGAAGACTACTTGGTGGCTATAAAGAGACATAATGTATGGAACAATGTAATCCTTTGTGAGCTAGAGAGATCATGAGCGTTGTAGCCAATTGGCATATTAAGTTGGGCTATTCATAGCATTTGTAACTGTAAGCCCCCTGAATTTCCGGGATTTATTTTTGAATTTTCCAAATAATTTATTCTCGATAATTCATTTTATTTAATTAATTTTTGATCATTAAATGCTCTTTACCGTGACTTGGAATTCTAGAGCATCAGGGATGCCTGTCTCTGGAAACTTTCTTCTTGAAGTTTGAACTAGACGATATTATCTTCATATTGATATTTCGTGTTCCACTCGAACTTGTTTCCTTGTGCTCCATTTGATTCGCGCAACTTCGGGTCAAATTAGACCAAATTATCGTCTGTCGAAATTCGTGATTTAATTTCCAACTTAATTTTCGGGCCCGACATCAGTCCAATCCAGTCGACCCAATATATAGCCCTGGCCTGTTTTGAGCCTACTGTGCACGTGCCACTTGCGTGCCATCGAATTGATTTTCCTTGTACTCCCATTTCGTCCACGATTTTAAATAGTTTAAATTATTATTTTAAATTAAATCTTGGTCCCGAACCCGTCCGATCTTAGCCCAGTACCCGACCCAATTGGGTGTAGGCCCTACCATGGCTACCCATACACCCCACTGATATTTTCTCATTTTTACGCTACTCAAAAATATCTCTATACATATACAAATATCTCATTATATATATATATATATATATATATATATATATATATATATATATATATATATATATATATACAAATATCTCATTATATATATACATATATATATATATATATATATAATCTCTTTCTCTCTCTCTCCTCTTACTCATCACCTCACTCTCTCTCCTTCCCTCTCACATCAGCCACACCCCCACCAGGTGGCCGAACCCCTCACCCTTCTCTCTCTCTACTTTTCTCCTTCTCTCCCTTTAAATATATATCTCTCTCTCATTATATAATATATATATACATATCTCTCTCTCCTTCTATCTCTATCACTCATCAAATCCTCCCCCTCTTCTTCGTTACACAGACCACCACCACCGCCGAGTACAGCCGCCACCCTAGGTCAGCTCCTTCCTTCTCCACCTCCTTCTCCATGCATCATCACCATCACCCACACACCATTCCATCACCACCACCACTTCAACCACCATCAACCTCCTAAATACCACACTACCACCACCAATCACCTCCGCCGTAGCTCGCGCCACCTCGATGACCGCCGTGTGCCCCTGGCTGCGCCGCCGTGCCAGGTCGGCGAGCCCCTTCCCCGCAGCCAGCTGCGCAGCCACGCGACAGTAGCTGCGAGCAGCAGCAAGCTGCCAGCCACGCGCTGTCACGCCCCAGAACCAGAATACTGGAGAGCGGGGGCGGACATAGCCAGCTACGTATAATAAATTGGAATCCATCCCATTATACGGTCACGGCTGTCTAGATATATGAGGGTTTAACTACAATCCATCAGTCTCCTAAGGTCAAGAACATGCCTATTGTCTCAATCGCAAGCAAGTATGTAGAAGTTACAAGATGTATGATCATTTAAATATACAATAGTAAGGCATCCCAAACATTACATATTCAGCTGATCATGAAGCTAGTCGTTACAAAATGTCCGGACTAGCAAGAGTTTAGTCATACATGATCAACCCTAGGATCTGTCAATCATGTTACAGCCCGTAGGCAGACAGTAAGAAAAGTAACCGAGCTAAACAGGTGCTCGTCGGCTATACGCCTCAAAAGAATATTTGTACAATAAAGTGGGAGATTCAAAAATAAACCCACTCGATGCCCTAGTTACGCCTGGTGGTCACCATCGGGCTGGAAGGCAGGTGGATCCCTTGCTACTGCTCCGGTATCTGGCCATACAAAACCAGCTGGGTCAGACCCCAGAAAGAGCAAGTGCCACAAAGGAGGCTTCACTTAGGAACTAAAACCAGCAAATCATTAGCATCCAACATGTAAGAAAACAATAAGTAACACGGATTGAGATTTGTGCACTACCAATGCACTTGTCCCAAATCAGAGAAAATAAATAAGAGAAACATCATTGACATAAGATAACTGGGGAATCATGCTAAGAAGAATATAACTGGGCAATAAACGAAGAGAGATGAAGGTACTATTTCGGAAGCCAGGTTACAATCCTTAAACCAAACAAGGACCGAGATTGTAACCCTTCGCCTGAAGAGAAACTTAGTCTCTGATCATTTATTGCTAAAGGTGACGATCATTAAGGTGGAACGAGAGTGTACAATGATAAAAGGGATAATGAATAGTACAATGCGCTAGAGTGACAATAGAGTACAAGCATTATAGTGGCAATCTGGGGTGACAATCATTATAGTGACAATCTGGAGTGACAATCATTCAAGCATTCTGGTACAATCTTGCAATCAATCACTTTTAGATAATACTATACTGGACTAGACTCCATCCAATCAATCACGGCCAATCATTGCCTACGGCTTTCTACATTAACTAACTAGGGTTATCACAATCCTAGTTACTAGCAAGATGCAATGAGATGCTCCTCCAGCCACAAGCCCTGCAGCTAATCCAGGTTATCCAGGCGATTTGAATTCATTAAGCAGTTATCGAGAATCGTTAGGTTGTTTCATGAAGTGTCCCACATCACAGTGGACTGGAAATGTGCCCTACTCGACGGCAGGCTACAAGTCCAACAATTGCGGCCGGAATAACGGGATTGCCTGTAACTGGGGAAATCTCTTCATGACTACTGTGTTATACTAGTTATTAACCTTAGTTCATTTTAGTAGGTACTCCTGACCGTGGTACTCAGGAGTCCCTGTCTTAGACATGATGCAAGACCAGACTGGTTTATTTGTACAAGCACAATCATCCACGGTGTCCAGGTTATTCAATCTTGTCAAGTCGTGTTAGCCGTCGCAACAGCACTTCAAGGAATATCATGTCAAGTTCACTGTCAGGAGTGCGCCACGGCGGGCCACTATCATGTCATGTCATGTTACTCGGATACAATTATCATTTCAATCATGCCAATCAATTTGTGAATTATCAATTTCAGGACAAAAGGCGTAAGGATATAAAATGAGCGTAAAATATCTAATAGAGGTAAAGCGTACTCATGTTGTACTGAAGTTACAAGATACATGATAATAATAAAAGAACAATAGTAACAATAGTAGCAATAATAATGTAACTGGGCACGACAGGGAAGTCCATACGGCTGGGTCCAGGTAGAATTCTATGCGGCTGAGACAACAGGGTCTTATGCGGCCAGGGATAACAATTCTTATGCGGCTGGGAATAACTTTCCATGCGGCTCAAATGATATGGGTTCATGCGGTCAGATTGGACGAAATCCCATGCGGCCCAATTTAGATGAGTCACATGCGGCTCGGGGTAACAGAGCCTGTGCGGCTCGGCGGGAGTGAGCTCCATGCGGCTCAGAGAATTAGTCATATGCGGCTGAGGCAAATTAAGTCTCATGCGGCCAAGGGAGAATGTTTCCATGCGGCTGGGCAGGGCAGGGTCTTATGCGGCTCAGTCTGAGCAAGGCTATGCGGCTCGATCCAAGTCAAGTCCCATGCGGCCAGGGGATATGGAATCCTATACGGCTGCCAAAGGCAGAATTCTATGCGGCTCAACGATCCAGATATGCGGCTGGCGGGAAATCGAATCCATGCGGCTCAAAATGAATACTTGCCGCATGAACTTGTCATGCGGTCAAGTGCTGCCATGCGGCTCAGGACTGTGCTTCTTCTCCAAATTTCCGAGAAGAAGCACACCAAGAAACCATGGCTGCCATGATGCATAAAACCCTCATCCGGAGTCCAAATCCGGACTTCCTTAGGTCAAAATGGGGTAGAACGAGCTACTCTACAACATGGAACCAACAAAACTTGAAAGTAACAATGTTAAATAGTTCAAAACCCAGAAAATCCGAAATTAAAATAAACTTAGATCTACAAGAATCTAGCCATGGAAACGAAAAATGTCAAGTACTAAAGAGTGTTAAAATGCTACAATGAAGAGAATGAAACAATAATATTTGGGTTCCTCCATGAAGCAAGATGCACTTGCCTAGCTCTCTCTCTCTCCCTCTCACTCACAGGTTGGTGAGAAATTTAATGGTGAAGGAAGATGATGATGAATGAAGAGAGAGAAATGAGAGAGTGCATTAATAAAGGGGTTGGTGGTGGTAGGTAGGAGTGGTTCACATATAAAACCAAACCAAGCCAAGCCAACCGAACCGAACCAAGCCAATGCAATTGCCATAGGGAACCACAAGCCAATTAAACAAATTAAACAATATTAATCAAAATTAACTAATCATGATTAAGCAAAAATACGGGTCCAAAACACGTATACGTATACTAAATATGTATCACGGATTTGGGACACTACATCCTACCCACCTTAAAAGAATTCCGTCCTCGGAATTTAAATCAAGAGGCTAGAGATGTCGGGACAGCTATACTATCATAGGCAATCTACCACTACCAATCAATCATACAATCATTCATGCAAGCAAGGATTCAAAGTGTAAGGCATGTAGGAACGATATAGTAAAGCGTAATACTCTAGAGGGGGGGTGAATAGAGTTGGCAGCGGAATAATGCTAATTAAAAAATGTTAGCAACACAATCACAGTATATAATCACAGTTGAAATAATGTAAAGGCAGTGTTCAGAAAGCAAACGCAAAGACAGCGATGTATACTGGTATCCCTCTGTTGAGGACTAATCCAGTCGGTAAAACTCTTGCTACCAGTTGAATCCACTATAGGAAAAACCGCAAGTTTTCTTACGAAGTCTTTGCAACTTCTATAACGCGAGCTTTGATACGAAGAACTCGTCCAACTTCAAATGTGAAGAGGTATTCTTCAATCAAGCCTTCTGATTACAATCTCTCAGAAACTTCTAGACCGTACCGCACTGGCAAATCGACTAGAGGATTGTAACTGGCTTGGGATCTGAAAATAAAAGCTCTAGAAAACTCTTTGGAAGGCAGAAAGCTTTTTAGATAGAGAGAAGATTGAAAGTGAATGAGTGAATTGAAATGATCGAAATCCATCTCTATTTATAGGAATTCCAAAGGAAGAACTCTGTCAGAATTCGGGCAGAACTCGATGAGCAAATCTCGGTCAAATCCGCAACTGCAGGAGGACCAAGTTCCAGAGAATTCAAAAATCAAACGGCCACCAACCGAACTCTGGCCGAACTCTGGCCGAGTTCTGTCAGGGTTAGGTTAGGGTTTTAAAATAGATTTTTGGTAATTTTTGAAAACCTTTTTGAAAACCTTTTTGTAAACATTTTGATAGGTCATTTTAAAAATATTTTGAACTATTTTGGGGATAGCCTATTTGCCAGTACGACTCGGTGTACAACGTATTCCTAGACTCAAATAAAGTGAAAAATTACATTGCATAGGAAGTACAGACTCAAGTAGGCAAACAGATCTTCAATCTTGAACGGAGTGAATATCCAATCTTGCTTATGTCCAAGAAGCTGAGATGTCCCAACAAGCTTCGTATATCCAGACAGAGTTTTGATCAATTATTAAAATCAGGTTGACCATATGACCAATGGGCCAACAATCTCCCCCATTTTGATAATTAACAAACTATGAATGATATAACATTAAGCTTGTTCAAAAAAATCAAAAAGTAGAAATTGTAGAAATTGCTCATAACCTGTATTTAACTCAAAAAAATGTTAGATCATTTTTAATTTTCTCTCCCTTTGTCACTTAGCAAAATAATTGCACAAGAGAAGTCTCCCCCGCATTAAATGCAGAAGACTCCCCCGCAATCAATGCATAAGTAACAAATAGCGAGAAAACAAATAAAAGAAATATAGTATAAGAATTAGAGATATAGCATCACAGGCATGTAATGTTTCTACAAATTATCATCACAGGCATGTATTGCTTCAAAAACATAAAAAAATCTCAGGCATGCTATTTCACAGGCAGTTTAAAATGGAGAAGCAGTATAAAGAGATAGTGCTTAAACAAAATGCTGAAATAAACTGAGATGTCATAAATGAAATATCATAAACATGTCCATGAAGATAAAAAGTACTGATAGCAAACTACAAAGTACTGATAAAAAGTAAATAATAAAAACTTGGAATGTCGAAGCATTTCCAAGTATGCAATAGAATATCACTAATAATCAAATCAGATCTCATCATCACTATCCTCATCAATATCATCAGCAGCGTGGCCAGCATGACCGGAAGTACCAGCACCAGAAGTACCAGCGCCAGTAGGATGAGTAGGGGCACCAGCATAGAACTCAACAACGTAATCTCGAGGTGCACGATACCAGTCATAGGCGTTACCTGGCTGGAAGTAGGCATGAACAGCCTCATCCTCACAGCGGTAACCCGAAAAAGCTAGATCTCGAGGGATGGAACCGGCTGAATAACCAGTCTGAGCGAATCGAAGATCAGCCAAGGAGTTTGCCATCGCCTGATAACGGGTGACATCGCGGAACTCACATTCGCGAGCCATGTCCGTCATCGAGACGTGCAAAGATGATAAATGCTGATATATGCCCTCAAAAGTCATGGCATACGGCTGATGTGGTGAAGATGGTGCAGTAGGAGGAGCAGGAGGTGGAGCTGAAGCAGTCCGGCTGCGACGAGAAAGCTGGAGTAACTTGGGCTTAGAGTCCTGAGTACAAGTCGATAGATCGATCTCGAATCGCTGAAAGATACGAGGGAGAATCATCGCGTAAGAGAGATTTCGATCTCTAGCACGACAACGTCCCATATCTGAATAATAGTCTTAGGGACGGAAAAAGGAATCCCTTTGATAAGATGGTACATGACGGACAGCTCAAGCGAAGTCACATCATCCTTGGAAGTGGATTTTGGAAGAAGAGTAGAGTAGATAATGCGATACAATTCGTAGTTAAACAAGTTCAGGTTGTTAGCCTTGAACTTTCCAGAACGTACTCTGTCAGGTGCACAGAGTGCCTTCGGGGAAATCGAATTCCGTGATATCAACTAGCGGTTCACCTTCATTGGGAATACCAAGAATCTCCGCTAGGAGGACATCATTGAACTCAATATCTATGCCTCCAACACGTGTGCTCACGTCAAAAGTGTTAACTACGAGATTGCAATAGAACAATCTAATGGCATTAGTAGCAATTGGGAAGCACAGTTTAACAAGTAAGTGTAACCCTAATGCCTCAAATAAGTGACGATGATCAAGGAATACCGTCCATTTAACCGGAGCACCGCTACATATGGATCGGGTGGAAAAGTCACCGTACCATAATAAAGCTTGATCGAGGGTTTGAAAGAAGAACCCATCGAAAGCGCCGTCGCTCTTTTGGACCGACGAAAACAAAGAATCCGTGTGAGGATTCGAAGAGGACCCTTCCTCACTAGGAGTGGTCTTCTTCCTCTTAGACGGATTAAATCTAGGTGCCATTGAAATAAAAAGCACTAATTTGAAAGGTGGAGAGAGAGGGAGTTATACCTCACGAAAATTGGATATGTTATAGAGAAGAACGATCTCCGCACGATTCCAAAATTTGGAAGGATTTCACCAAGTAGATAGGGAGCAATGGGTTGGTGAATACCTAGGGTTTGGAGGAGTTTCGGGCGGCTGGAGCTGTTGTTTGAAAGTTTGGAAGCAATGGAAGAGAAGAAGCTCTCGGGTTCTGTATATATATATACACAGACATCCTTAATCGAACTCGGGCCGAATTCGGTCAGAGCTCTGGCCGAATTCGCCTAGGGTTCTTTCAGGTTGATTTTTGCTACTTCTTTTTTATTGACTCGTTGCAAATATTTAATTCAAAGATTAGTTATTTTAGTCTTAAAATAACATAATTAATAATATTTTATGAATTAAATGTCATTATACAGTGACTGTCTCAGATTAGCTGTAGGAGTACTGTCCCAGCTGGCGGAGGTTCACCGGGGAACTCTTAAGTACCGCTTCGCTTCAACCGTAGTTGTGGTGACAGACAGACTCTTTATTAGCTTGTCTCTAACACAGTTTTTGCATAATGATATATAATCATAAAATAAAATTAATTAATATTATTGACGTCCAAAATTCCTAATTCTCGACGTAAATAATTAAAACGATCTTCCGCTAGAGGTTTAATGAAGATGTCAGCTAATTGATTTTCAGTATCTATGTACACAAGGTTTATATCTCCATTTTGATGATGATCTCTAAGAAAATGATGTCTAATCTCGATATGTTTAGTACGAGAATGACATACAGGATTCTTAGTCAAATTAATGGTGCTCGTGTTATCACAGAAAATGGGAATATGTGTGAAAAATAAATCAAAGTCTTCTAGGGTTTGTTTCATCCAAAAAATCTGAGCGCAACAACGTCCTGCGGCGATATACTCAGCCTCTGTTGTTGATAAGGCTACAGAATTTTGCTTTTTACTAAACCAAGAGACTAGAGCCTTACCTAAGAAATGACATGTACCGCTAGTACTTTTTCTATCAACCTTGCATCCAGCAAAATCTGCATCCGAATAACCAATAAGGTCAAAGGATTTAGTTTTGGGATACCACAAGCCGACAGAAGAAGTGCCTTTAAGGTATCGGAAGATACGCTTAACTGCGGTCAGATGTGATTCCTTTGGGTTAGCTTGAAAACGTGCACACAGACAAACACTAAACATTATATCTGGACGACTAGCAGTTAAGTAAAGTAAACTACCAATCATACCTCGATACTTACGTGTGTCGACTGGCTTGCCTTGTTCGTCAGAATCAAGCTTTGTTGAAGTTGCCATCGGAGTGCCAATAGGTTTGACATTGTCCAGATCGAACTTCTTTAGCAAATCTTCTGTGTACTTGGCTTGATTAATGAACGTCCCATTGTCGGTTTGTTTGATTTGCAATCCGAGAAAGAACTTCAGCTCTCCCATCATGCTCATCTCAAACTCATTCTGCATACACTTAGAAAATTCTTGACAAAGAGATTCATCAGTGGATCCAAATATGATATCATCAACATAGATTTGAATTAAAAGCAGCTTGCCATTAAAAGATTTAATAAATAGTGTAGTATCAACCTTTCCTTTTGAAAAACCGTTGTCAAGTAGAAAAGAGCTTAGACGGTCATACCAAGCACGAGGGGCTTGTTTCAAACCATATAAGGCTTTCTTCAACTTGAAAACATGGTCAGGATTTTTGAAATCCGTGAAACCCGGAGGTTGTGCTACAAAAACTTCTTCTTTTATAAAGCCATTTAGAAAAGCACTTTTTATATCCATTTGAAAAAGTTTGAAATCATGAAAATATGCAAATGCACATAACATTCGAATGGATTCTAATCTCGCAACTGGGACATAAGTCTCATCGTAGTCGATACCCTCTTCTTGATTGTATCCTTGAGCTACGAGTCGAGCCTTGTTACGAGTTACTAAACCATCCTCATTTAGTTTGTTTCGGAATACCCAACGGGTGCCAATGACCGGATGATCAATAGGCTTGGGAACAAGTTCCCAAACTTGATTCCGTTCGAATTGGTTCAATTCCTCTTGCATGGCATCTATCCAAAAACTATCACTACATGCTTCATCAATAGATTTAGGTTCTAGCTGTGAAATAAATGCAACACTAGAAACAATATCTCTACTGGATGATCGAGTACTTACTCATTTGGTAATGTCACGAATTTCCAAATCTTGTGGATGATCAGCTGTAAATTTTAACCTCTTCGGTAGACTCTGTAGGTAGCTGGTTCCTAGATCTCCTCTAGGGGGTTCAGCTAGTGCAGAGCTTGGTTCAGGTTCAGCTGATGTTGAACTTGATGTAGGCAGATCTTCATCACTATCATCGTGAGTCATTTGGTTCATTTCATCAAAAGTGACGTTGATTGATTCTTCGATGATCATGGTACGTTTGTTGAAGACTCTGTACCCTTTGCTCTTGGCCGCATAACCTAGAAATATACCTTCATCGACCTTTTCGTCAAACTTTCCCAAGTTGTCTTTAGTATTAAGAATAAAGCACTTACAGCCAAAAATCTTAAAGTATGAAACTGAAGGAATTCTATCAAACCATAACTCAAATGGAGTCTTCTTCGATTTGGGTCGAATTAGAACTCTTTTGAGCACAAAGCAAGCTGTATTGACAGCTTCAGCCCAGAAGTATTTGGGTAGGCTAAATTGATTTAACATCACTCCGGCCATTTCGGTTAGAGTTCTGTTCTTACGTTCCACAACTCCATTTTGTTGTGGAGTTCTAGGGCAGGAGAACTCATGTATGAAACCGTGTGTGTCACAAAATTGCTCGAAATCAGCATTCTCGAATTCGCCTCCATGATCGCTTCTAATTCGAGTGATCATGTAACCTTTTTCATTTTGTACTTTCTTGCAAAAGGTGACAAATTCGGATAATGCGTCATTCTTGCGTGTCAAGAAATATACCCACGTGTATCTAGAAAAATCATCTACAATAACAAATGCATATAATTTACCTCCGAGGCTAGCAACTCTGCTAGGACCGAATAAATCCATGTGTAGCAATTGTAGAGGTCTAGTAGTACATACTGCGTTTACAGACTTGAATGTGGATCTGGTAGCCTTGTTCTTTTCACATTGGCTGCATACCGAATCCTTCTTGAATGTTATGTCTGGTAAACTGCGTACTATCTTCTTTGTGGATAATCTTGAAATTGTATTCTTGAAATTGTATCCATGTTTGCATAACCGAGTCTCATGTGCCATAGATGACTCTCATCACTTTTGGCCATTAAGCATCTACCTGAAATGTTAGCTTCTTCCAGCAGATAGAAAACATATATATTGTCTTCCCTGATTCCTTCAAAGATAGTACTACCAGTTGAGCTATCAACTATAGTACATTTGTCTTTGCCAAAGTTGATACCATAACCATGATCAGCTAGATGACTTATGCTGAGCAGATTATGTTTCAACTCGGTAACCAGACAGACATCTTTAATCACGGAATAGGGAGACTTACCAACATCACCGATACCAATAATATACCCTTTCAAATTATTACCGAAGGAAACATAACCTTCCTTCTTCTTCTTCGACAGTGTTGCAAATAGGGTAGCGTCACCGGTCATATGCCGTGAGCAACCGCTGTCGAGGATCCATTTGCTTCTAGCATGTGAAGGGTGTTCCACCTGATCGATTGCCATGAAGCAGATGTTTGTAGCGTCCTCTGAATGTTCATCTTCTGAGTCGCTAGCTTCACTCTCATGCCATATGCTGGTGTTGGCATATTTTCGAGACGTTGATCTTTTCAGGTTGCCTTTTTCATACCTGTTGTTCTTCTTGCTCGATGATGAGTTGATGGGACAGTCCTTCGTCATATGTCCCTTTTTCTTACAGCCATAGCAGACAGCATCTTCTTGATACCAGTTGTTGCTGTTGTTCTCTTTGACTCTCTTCTCATATCTCATGAATCTTTTGAACTTCCTTGCTAGGAGAGCTTGATCTTCAGCGTCAGATCCACTGCTGTCTGAGTCATCTTCAGCAGCTTTTCTGTGCTGAGCCTTGAGGGCGATAGTCTTCTCCTTTGGAGCAGGCTCTTCAAAATCTTGTAGCTCCAGTTCATGAGTGAGTAGTTTACCCATGAGTACTTCAAGTGACATTGTGGTGAGGTCATTTCCTTCAATGATAGCTGTAGCCTTTGGAATCCAGTTCTTGGTGAGAGCTCGCAGGAGTTTGCGAATCTTTTCGTGGTTACTGTAATCTTTGCCTAAGGAGGACAAAGGGTTTACAATATCCAAGAACCTCTCGAACATTTATGTGACTGTTTCATTTGGCTTCATTTTGAACGCCTCGTACTCTTGAGTAAGTCTGCTGACTTTTGACTCCTTGACTTGAGTCGTGCCTTCATGTGTAACTTCGAGAAGCTTCCATATACCATTTGCAATTGTGCATGTAGATATCCTGTTAAATTCTGTTCTGTCTAAGGCACAAAAAAGAGCATTAATGGCACGTGCGTCAAGACTGGCCTTTTTCTTTTCTTCCTCTGTATAACTGCTTTGGGGTTTTTCAACCAAAACTCCCTCGACATTTATACGAGGTGGCTTCTGATAGCCATCAAGAACAATAGCCCATAAGTCAAAATCAAGAGATTTCAAAAAGAAACTCATCCGTGTTTTCCAATAAGTGTAGTTAGTATCATCAAACAGTGGGGGTCTGTTTGTGGCCTGACCTTCACTTGTGAATTTCATAGTAGCCATGTGATGTGCTGTGATCTAATAAATAATAAATAAATAATAGCACTGTTACCTCGCTTTACCTGTAACACCCGCTCTGATACCAATTGTAGGAACGATATAGTAAAGCGTAATACTCTAGAGGGGGGGTGAATAGAGTTGGCAGCGGAATAATGCTAATTAAAAAATGTTAGCAACACAATCACAATATATAATCACAGTTGAAATAATATAAAGGCAGAGTTCAGAAAGCAAACGCAAAGACAGCGATGTATACTGGTATCCCTCTGTTGAGGACTAATCCAGTCGGTAGAACTCTTGCTACCAGTTGAATCCACTATAGGAAAAACCGTAAGTTTTCTTACGAAGTCCTTGCAACCTCTACAACGCGAGCTTTGATACGAAGAACTCGTCCAACTTCAAATGTGAAGAGGTATTCTTCAATCAAGCCTTCTGATTACAATCTCTCAGAAACTTCTAGACCGTACCGCACTGGCAAATCGACTAGAGGAATGTAACTGGCTTGGGATCTGAAAATGAAAGCTCTAGAAAACTCTTTGGAAGGCAGAAAGCTTTTTAGATAGAGAGAAGATTAAAAGTGAATGAGTGAATTGAAATGATCGAAATCCATCTCTATTTATAGGAATTCCAAAGGGAGAACTCTGTCAGAATTTGGGCAGAATTCGGACAGAACTCGATGAGCAAATCTCGGTCAAATCCGCAACTGCAGGAGGACCAAGTTCCAGAGAATTCAAAAATCAAACGGCCACCAACCGAACTCTGGCCGAACTCTGGCCGAGTTCTGTCAGGGTTAGGTTAGGGTTTTAAAATAGATTTTTGGTGATTTTTGAAAACCTTTTTGAAAACCTTTTTGTAAACATTTTGATAGGTCATTTTAAAAACATTTTGAACTATTTTAGGGATAGCCTATTTGCCAGTACGACTCGGTGTACAACGTATTCCTAGACTCAAATAAAGTGAAAAATTATATTGCATAGGAAGTACAGACTCAAGTAGGCAAACAGATCTTCAGTCTTGAATGGAGTGAATATCCAATCTTGCTTATGTCCAAGAAGCTGAGATGTCCCAACAAGCTTCGTATATCCAGACAGAGTTTTGATCAATTATTAAAATCAGGTTGACCATATGACCAATGGGCCAACAAGGCATAAGAAAGATATTACGCCTCATGAGCCAAACTGATTGGGATAACGTGATCAGATATCATCCTCACGCTCTCACACTTGACTCTACCAAGGAGCGATGAACTCAAGCAACACGAACTAAACTGATAGTCTTGCGCTTGAGGTCTCTCTCTTTGGTCAAACATGGACACGGGTCTCTCCTCATACGAAAAGGTTGGTACCAATAACCATTTTCGAATGATCCAGGATATGGCTCGGGTCCGGGACATAACGTCGCAATTAGGATACAGGAAATACATCATGTACCCCGTATAATAACGGCAGAAAAGCAAGACAATATGATGGAGATACCTCTCGGCCGATTCTGGACCTGAGCCTGGGCTAGAGCAAACTGCTGAGGCCTCTGCTATTGGAAGGCCTGGGCCTGAGTCAGCAATGGCCTCGGAGGCTGGTACTGCTGCTGAAACACTTGGGCCTGAGGCGGCAAGGGCCTCGGCAACGGGTATTGCTGTTGCTGGACTGGTACTGGAGCTGGTGCTGGCACTGGTACTGGTCTCATAACCGAGGGACTAGATACTGTCGATGCTGAATCAACCCTGAATGGGCAGGACCCCACCCTATGGTTCGGTGCCCCGCACAATAAGCATAATCCCAGCGCCTTACGACATTCTGACACAACATGTCCAGGCTTCCCATAATAAGAACAGCCCACGACGGAAGACTGCGCTTGCTTCTGTTTCTGCTGAGGGTACGTCGGGGCCGAGTACTGATCTGACGTAACTAAGGTTGCTCGTCTCGGAGCTCCAATAGTCAAAGCCCTAGCTGCCGAGGCTGGTGCTGAAGACTGATTCATTTGATTGTGGGACCGCTTCCGTCCTCCGGTCCGGTCCACTATTCTCTGGGAGGTGTACTCATGCCTCCGGGCTGCTCTCAAGATTGCATCAAAAGTCTGATACTCAAACTGCTCGACTGCTAACAATATCTCCAGGTGTAGTCCCTGCTGGAATCGCTGGGCTCTATCATACTCGGTTGCCACCAAGGTGGGAGCAAACCGACTGAGTCTCAAAAACTCAACCGCATATCCGTCGACCAACCTGCCTCCTTGCTTCAGGTTGCTAAACTTGGTCTGCAAGTCATATCGAGCCACCGCATCGAAATACTTGTTCTGGAATCTCTCACGAAATACTGCCCAAGCAATAGGTGCCACTAGTCCAACGGCCTGTGCTGCCCACCAGCTGCGGGCTAGATCCAATAACTGCAGTCGTACCACGGCCACCTTCTCGTCCTCTGGGGTCTTCGCGGCCTCTAGAATAACTTCTGTATCCTGGAGCCAAGCATCTGCGGCAATAGCATCCTCGGTGCCGTCGAAGAATAGAGGGTTCAGGCGCTTGAAACTGTTGGCTGCACTGTTCCGTGGATGACTGCCTCTGTTCAGAGCATCTTCCACTGCCTGGTGCAAGGCATCTCCTCGTCGGTCTTGGGAAGCTAACAATGATCTGATGAGACCCACCAAAGTGCCATCATCAGGCTCTACAGGCTGGACTGGCTGAACTGGGGGTACTGGTTCTTCAGAAGGCATAGCTCGAGCCACCGCATCGAAATACTTGTTCTGGAATCTCTCACGAAATACTGCCCAAGCAATAGGTGCCACTAGTCCAACGGCCTGTGCTGTCCACCAGCTGCGGGCTAGATCCAATAACTGCAGGCGCACCACGGCCACCTTCTCGTCCTCTAGGGTCTTCGCGGCCTCTACAATAACTTCTGTATCCTGGAGCCAAGCATCTGCGGCAATGGCATCCTCGGTGCCGTTGAAGAATAGAGGTTCAGGCGCTTGAAACTGTTGGCTGCAATGTTCCGTGGATGACTGCCTCTGTTCAGAGCATCTTCCACTGCCTGGTTCAAGGCATCTCCTCGTCGGTCTTGGGAAGCTAACAATGATCTGATGAGACCCACCAAAGTGCCATCATCAGGGTCTACAGGCTGGACTGGCTGAACTGGGGGTACTGGTTCTTCAGAAGGCATGGCTCGAGAGGCTGCTGCTGAGGACTGAGCTAGATCTTCTTGCTGTGGCTGGGCTGCTGGTTGAGCTGCTTCCGGTGGATCAACATGAACGATGTCACTAAAGCAATGACATCAGGGATATTAAGGAAGGGCCAGGATAGATTCAATGGTACAAGCATGTTATCAAGTCAGGAGTTCAAGGAGATACGAGCGGGGATCAAGGCGAGTACAGATTGAGACATCTATTCGGTAAACCCTCACATATCTTGAATTATAAGACCTGCATGGGCCACCACTTAAACCATGTCACGCCCCAGAACCAGAATACTGGAGAGCGGGGGCGGACATAGCCAGCTACGTATAATAAAATGGAATCCATCCCATTATACGGTCACGGCTGTCTAGATATGAGGGTTTAACTACAATCCATCAGTCTCCTAAGGTCAAGAACATGTCTATTGTCTCAATCGCAAGCAAGTATGTAGAAGTTACAAGATGTATGATCATTTAAATATACAATAGTAAGGCGTCCCAAACATTACATATCCAACTGATCATGAAGCTAGTCCTTACAAAATGTCCGGACTAGCAAGAGTTTAGTCATACATGATCAATCCTAGGATCTGTCAATCATGTTACAGCCCGTAGGCAGACAGTAAGAAAAGTAACCGAGCTAAACAGGTGCTCGTCGGCTAAACGCCTCAAAAGAATATTTGTACAATAAAGTGGGAGATTCAAAAATAAACCCACTCGATGCCCTGGTTACGCCTGGTGGTCACCATCGGGCTGGAAGGCAGGTGGATCCCTTGCTACTGCTCCGGTATCTGGCCATACAAAACCAGCTGGGTCAGACCCCAGAAAGAGCAAGTGCCACAAAGGAGGCTTCACTTAGGAACTAAAACCAGCAAATCATTAGCATCCAACATGTAAGAAAATAATAAGTAACACGGATTGAGATTTGTGCACTACCAATGCACTTGTCCCAAATCAGAGAAAATAAATAAGAGAAACATCATTGACATAAGATAACTGGAGAATCATGCTAAGTAGAATATAACTGGGCAATAAACGAAGAGAGACGAAGGTACTATTCCGGAAGCCAGGTTACAATCCTTAAACCAAACAAGGACCGAGATTGTAACCCTTCGCCTGAAGAGAAACTTAGTCTCTGATCATTTATTGCTAAAGGTGACGATCATTAAGGTAGAACGAGAGTGTACAATGATAAAAGGGATAATGAATAGTACAATGCGCTAGAGTGACAATAGAGTGCAAGCATTATAGTGGCAATCTGGGGTGACAATCATTATAGTGACAATCTGGAGTGACAATCATTCAAGCATTCTGGTACAATCTTGCAATCAATCACTTCTAGACAATACTATACTGGACTAGACTCCATCCAATCAATCACGGCCAATTATTGCCTACGGCTTTCTACATTAACTAACTAGGGTTATCACAATCCTAGTTACTAGCAAGATGCAATGAGATGCTCCTCCAGCCACAAGCCCTACAGCTAATCCAGGTTATCCAGGCGATTTGAATTCATTAAGCAGTTATCAAGAATCGTTAGGTTATTTCATGAAGTGTCCCACATCACAGTGGACTGGAAATGTGCCCTACTCGACGGCAGGCTACAAGTCCAACAATTGCGGCCGGGATAACGGGATTGCCTGTAACTGGAGAAATCTCTTCATGACTACTGTGTTATACTAGTTATTAACCTTGTTGACACAAAGTCACAGTCAACCAAATATTGACTATATTGACTAAATAATATCTGTATAAATTCAATACGACACACGACGTCTGCATTCAGTTCAAGACAGACAACAGCTCAGTTTTCGACTCTCAGTGTATTTTCGAGTCTGTACTTTTACATTTTATTGAGTCTAGAAGTATGTACTCTGAGTTATGCTGAGCTCTTAGAACTTAGTCTATAAGCCTACCCAAAATCCCAAGCTCCACCAAAATAAAAATTGCCCATAAGTCCCACTTAGAACCACTCTGTGCTCTGGAGACAGAGTTCGGGCCGAACTCTGCCTCCACACAGAGTTCGGGTCGAACTCTGTCCCCTAGAAATCAGGAACCCTAATTTTAAGGTTAGCTGGTTGCTAGCTGTCCAACGGCCAAATTTTTAAATTTTCCTACCCGAATTCTGGCCGAATTCTGCCTCTAAAAACACTATAAATAGGGCATGAATTCTCTCTTTTTAAATCACTCAATCTTCTCTTCTCTTCTTTCCTACAAGCTCAATAAGCCATACCCTTCCTATCTACTAGCCACAAGCCTCCTAAGTCTCGAGTGCTCAGCATCTCTCAGTTAGGATTCTTGTGCAAGAGTGAAGAAGTCGCTTGGACAATTCCAAGCAATCGCCACTGCGATTCTCTGTAAGAAGTTGACGTGCTCTTCTGAAGTAAAGGCACGGGTTGTAAGCTACTATTTCACAAATAGTGGATTTAATCCTGAGCTAGAGTTCTCAGGCCTGGACTAGTCCTCCACGAGGAAAACCAGGTTAAAATCGCTGTGTTTGCGTATGCTCTTCTGCTCTTCATTTATTTTCCGTACTTTACTCTGATTATTTATTGTTGGTGAAAGAGTTATTTTTAATTGGCTATTTTTCTATATAAACTCTATTCACCCCCCTCTAGAGTTGCCAAACTGTTCTTCAATTGGTATCAGAGCTCTGTTCTCTTTATAAGGACTAACATCCTAAGAGCTGATCCATGGCAACCACACAATCCTTGATCTCCAATCATGGTGAAGGTCAGTCCACTCATAGGCCTTCCCTATTTGATGGGACTAACTACACATATTGGAAAACAAGGATGAGTTTTTATCTGAAGTCTCTAGACTTTGACCTGTGGACTGTCGTAACTGACGGTTACAAAAAGCCCGCCAGAATAGTCGTCGATGGTGACCTCATTGAGAAACCATACGACAAATATTCTGTCGAGGAGAAGAAACAGGCAAGTCTAGATGCTAGGGCTATTAATGCTTTATTCTGTGCTATAGACAGGAACGAGTTTAACAGGGTCTCTACATGCACCACTGCTCATGAAGTATGGAGACTTCTAGAAGTGACGCATGAAGGAACCACTCAAGTCAAGGAATCGAAGATAAGCTGTCTCACTCAAGAATATGAAGCCTTCAAGATGAAGCCAAATGAGACGATCACTCAAATGTTTACAAGATTCCTCGACATCATCAACCCGTTATCCTCGCTTGGTAAGCAGTATTCAAACCATGAGAAGATCCGCAAGCTACTCAGAGGGTTACCAAAGATTTGGAACCCTAAGGTGACAGCCATCATAGAAGGGAACGATCTCACAACTATGTCTATGGAGACCTTGATGGGCAAGCTCATGACTCACGAGCTTGACCTCAAGGACTTCGAAGAGCCTGCTCCGAAGACCAGGGAGATCGCACTCAAAGTTCATCGACGAAAGATTGATCACGATGAGATCGAAGACGACAACTCAGATGATGAAGACCAAGCTCTCATGGTTCGTAACTTCAAGAAATTCCCTCGTTTCAATCAAAGAAAGAAGGAGCCACAAGAAGACGATGAAGAAGAGCCAACCTGCTATGGCTGCAAAAAGACTGGACACGTCCGAAGAGACTGTCCATTCTTAAAGAAGAGCAACCGCTATGAGAAGCCCTACAAGAAGAACTCATCAAAAAGGTATGCCAACACAAGCATTTGGCATGAAAGTGAAGCAAGTGACTCCGAGGAAGAAAAGAACTCTCCTCAAGACAAAGCAAATGTGTGCTTAATGGCAACCTCTACCAAGGTATCAAACGAAACTTTAGATGACTTCTCTTTTGATGAACTTGGCGATGCCTTCACTGATTTACTTGATGATCACAAAAAGGTCATCGGTAAATACAAGCATGCCAAGGACAAAATCAAAAGTCTAGAAGATGAGATACAAAGAATTTCTTTACTTCTTGATAATGTTAGAAACACATCACCCACTAATGACACTGATGAAGTATCCAAGCTTAAATTAAGCTTACATGATGCTGAAGCACGTATTGAGCAACAAACTCAAGAAATCACTACTCTCAACACGTTGCTTGCTGAAGAAAAGAGTAGACACAAGATTTCCATGACTAAGATTTATGGCTTAAATATTAAGATTGATGAACTGCAAGCTATGTCTAAAAGATTAGAAACCAAATTGGGTAAACAGGTTGTTCAACCTCAAACCTAATCACATGGGCACAACACCACTCATGCTAGTCAACCACGTCATTCTCATGCAGCACATAACCATGCATTTATATACACAAACTTTCACAAACCACGTGCACGTAAGAATACTTCTCATACTCATCATACTGCACAAAGACACAATCAATATCACTCTCATCATACTATGACACATCAACATACCATGCCACGTGGACAAAATCATCATAGGCAAAATCATCATGTTATGCCACAATATTACACTATGCCATATAGACAATTTCAGCATGCCACTCCTCACAGTCAATATTATCATGCTATGCCACACAGACATCATCATCATGCCACTCACTCTATGCATAGTCATCATTACCATGCTAACTCTCCATATCATCCTCATCCTGTTGCTTATAGATATCATTCTCATGCTCCCAGTATAAATAAAAATGCTATCTGTACTTACTGTGGAACACATGGACACATCTCACCACAGTGTAGAGTTAGAAGACTGGTAGACAAGAAAATATATGCTTGGTTTCCAAAAACTAACTTTTCAGGACCCTCAAGAAAATGGGTACCAAAGGTCACATCTACTCGTGATATAGGTGGACCTTCCCTCCTCAACTGAGAGTAAGTGGATTCTCGATAGTGGATGCTCGCGACATATGACGGGAGACGCAAATCTTTTTGCATCACTATCGATGAAAAGAGAAGGATACGTATCCTTCGGTAACAATCTCAAAGGGCACATAATAGGTAACGGTATCATTGGTCATCCTCCTTCTCCTGTTATAAAGGATGTCTGCCTAGTGACCGAGTTAAAGCATAACCTGCTCAGCATTAGCCATCTTGCTGATCATGGATATGATATTAACTTTGGACAAAACCATTGCTATATCTACGATAGGTCAACAGGAGACATTGCTTTTGAAGGGAAAAGAGAGGACAACATCTATATTTTCTATCTCTCTATAAATACTAACCATGCAGGTAGATATTTATATGCCCACAAAGACGAACGACTGCTTTGGCACCAGCGTCTTGGTCATGCCAACTTGGATGCTATATCCAGGCTTTCTACCAAGAAGCTAGTAAGAGGATTGCCTGACATCACATTCAAAAAGGACACGGTATGTGCCGAATGTGAACTAAACAAGGCAACTAAATCCTCATTTCATTCCATCAACTCTGTAAGTACTACTAGACCCTTGTAATTATTTCATATGGATTTATTTGGTCCTAGTAGAATAGCTAGCCTTGGTGGCAAACTTTATGCATTTGTTGTTGTTGATGATTTTTCGAGATTTACTTGGGTTTTCTTTCTCGCTAATAAGAGCGATGCTATTTCTGTTTTCAAAGTTTTTGTAAATAAAGTTCAAAACGAAAAAGGCTACATGATTACTCGAATCTGAAGTGATCATGGAGGCGAATTCGTAAATTCAGATTTTGAAAGTTTTTGTAATGCAAATGGTTTTGATCATGAATTTTCTTGTCCTAGAACTCCTCAACAAAATGGTGTTGTGGAGCGGAAGAATAGGACTCTTGGCGATATGGCTAGAGTCATGTTGAATAAATTTTCTCTTCCAAAATATTTTTGGACAGAGGCTGTAAGTACAGCATGCCATATTTTGAATAGGGTACTTATTCGTCCCATTACGAAGAAAACACCCTATGAGCTTTGGTTTGGAAGAACCCCCAATGTTTCATATTTTAAAGTTTTTGGTTGTAGATGTTTTATCCTTAACACCAAAGACAACTTAGGCAAATTTGATGCCAAAGCTGACAATGGTATCTTTTTTGGTTATGCCGCCAAGAGTAAGGGATATAGAGTTTTCAACAAACGCTCACTTATTGTGGATGAGTCAAATAATGTGACTTTTGATAAAGATAACAGTGCAGTAAGCGCTCTTGATGATGATGTTGAGCCATCAATTTCTACTCCAATGAATACTTCAACTGAAACTAATTCTCTGGAGGGTTTGCCTAAGAAATTCTCTTTCAAACCTTCTCATCCAGAAAATTTAGTTATAGGAGAAGTTTCACGTGGAGTAACTACTAGATCATCACTAAGAGACTCCGTTGCTAGCACTGCCTTCATTTCACAAGTAGAGCCTAAAAACATTTCTGAAGCTTTTAATGATGAATTTTGGATTTCTGCTATGCAAGAAGAACTTAACCAATTTGAGAGGAGCCAAGTATGGGAACTAGTTTCTAGACCGGCTAATCACTCAATAATTGGTACCAAATGGGTGTTTAGAAACAAAGTAAATGAAGATGGTTCAGTCACTCGTAACAAAGCCCGTCTAGTAGCTCAAGGATACAATCAAGAGGAAGATATCGACTACGATGAGACATATGCTCCTGTTGCTAGACTAGAATCCATTCGGATGCTTTATGCTTTTGCCAATCATCAGAACTTTAAATTATTTCAAATGGATGTTAAAAGTGCTTTCTTGAATGGCTTTATTAAGGAGGAAGTTTATGTCAAACAACCCCCTGGCTTTGAAAATCACAAATTTCCCGACCACGTGTTCAAGCTGAAGAAAGCGCTTTATGGCCTTAAACAAGCCCCCAGAGCTTGGTATGAAAGGCTAAGCAGTTTCTTGCTTGAGAAAGGTTTTTCAAAAGGGAAAATTGACACTACACTGTTTATCAAATCTTTCAAAGACACCATTCTATTAATTCAGATTTATGTTGATGATATTATTTTTGGGTCTACTGATGAAACTCTTTGTCAAGAATTTGCCAAGTGTATGCAGACGGAATTTGAGATGAGCTTGATGGGAGAGCTCAACTATTTTCTTGGTCTGCAATTAAAACAACTGGCTAATGGAACTTTCATCTGCCAATCAAAGTACACCAAGGACATGCTGAAGAAGTTCGATCTTGACAACATCAAACCAATCAGCACGCCAATGGCTACTTCAACCAAACTCGAACCAGATGAGAGTGGCAAACCTGTTGATCAACGTAAGTATCGAGGTATGATATGCAGCTTACTTTATTTAACTGCTAGTCGTCCCGATATCATGTTCAGTGTTTGCCTATGTGCTAGATATCAAGCTAATCCTAAGGAATCACACATGACCGCGGTTAAGTGTATCCTTAGATACCTTAAGGGTACGGTTACAGTGGGCCTATGGTATCCCAAGTCAACATCATTTGATCTTATTGGTTACTCCGATGCTGACTTCGCTGGATGCAAGGTCGACCGTAAAAGTACGAGCGGCACGTGTCATTTATTAGGAAAAGCTTTAGTCTCCTGGTTTAGCAAGAAGCAGAACTCTGTTGCACTATCCACAACAGAAGCTGAATACATAGCAGCTGGGCGTTGTTGTGCACAAATTCTGTGGATGAAGCAAACCCTTGAAGACTATAAGTTATCTTTCATGCATATTCCTATATTTTGTGACAATACTAGTGCAATCAATTTGACTAAGAACCCTGTCTGCCACTCACGCACTAAACACATTGAAATCAGACACCACTTTTTGCGTGATCATCAGCAAAATGGCACGATTAACTTAGAATTTATTGACACTGATCATCAGCTGGCAGATTTCTTTACTAAGCCACTATCCGAAGAGCGCTTCAATTTTCTTTGTCGTGAACTTGGAATTTTAGATGAAGCAGTTATAAATTGAAACTCACCTGCATAAATATCGAGTATATTGTGATTCTTTTACGAAGAATTTGGTATGGGTAAAAGCCGAAAGGGTCCTTCTGACAACAAGGCGTAAAAGCCTAAGCGACACGGTGCACTAGTCCTCAGGACTACCGCTAGCTGGGATCCGGCCCCTGCAGCTAACCCATGGCAAATTTGGACTATTGAACCACAGTATATGTCCTTATTTATTATATGGCTCGTTTTCGATTTAATATTGCCTAATTGATATTTTCTAAAGTTCATTCTGTTTTCTGAGTACCTCTCTATCTATTTTTTTAAATTCAACACTCTTTGTTGTCCTCAACTATCTTTTGTTTAACTCTTAAACATTTTCTTCATGTTCTTTGCCTGTTTTCAGTTCTGGACCATTGATCCAGAACTCGGGCCGAACTCTGCCCCTATCAAAGTTCGGGCCGAGTTCGGTTCTTAGGTTCCAGGGTCGGGATCTGGCTCTGCCGTTGGATCAATTCTAATCCAATGGTCAATATTTCACCCGACCAAAGACCAAGCCCTACTCTATTCTCGGGTTGCTGGCATTACCATTGCCTTTAATGATTCTGAGTTGGAAGATTTTCTTGCTCTCCCGGATCTTGATGTGTGGAACAAGCTTGTGGAGGCACGTCAACTTCAATTTGTTGGCGACACTTCCCTTGAAGGATTCAAGGAGGATTTATGTGCTCCTAACGTAAGTCCTCGCAAGCTAAAGGCCAAGCATCTCACCCCCTACTTTTATGAACTTCATCGTATTGTGTTCAATACTATCTTGCCCAAGGCTGGCTCAACAGATGAAGTCACTTATCTTGAGATCTCCGCCTTATATCATCTCCACTATCGTATTCCATTCAACTTTCCACGGACTATGATGGATTGGATGATCAACTGTCGGAAGAAACCAAGAGCTTTGGTTTATCCTCTCTATCTTCCTTTAGTTTTTCGTGCTTTTATCATTCCTATCCATGATTGTCCGTTCCTGCCTGCACCTGCCTTTCTATCCAAAGCACGACGCCTTCAGCCTGTCGCTGCTTCTGACTCATCTGAGCATTCTGCTGATGAGGAGCCTGACGCCCCTCCTTTTGGTCAGGATGCACCTCCTCCTCCTGTCACTCTTGAGTCTCTTCAGACTATGCTTCGCGATCGCTTTGCTGTTGAGGATGATCGCTGGACGCAGCAGGATTACCGTACCACCTTGCAGATCAGTGCCCTTGGGAACTCTCTGCATGATATGCGGTATTCACTTGCTCGTCATCCTGATCTGCATGTGCCTATTGAGCGGGATCCAGATCGCGCGGGTCATCGTATAGACGATCCGTGGGTCATGAGGTATATGGATCCTGATAATGCTTTTGTGGACCCTCGTCGCTCATTCCCTGGTCCTTCAGATGTTCCAGGACCTTCTCGTGCTCCATGATGGAGATTGGCTTGATATGCTGCTGCCACTGCTGATGGTCTTAGTTGCCTTTTGATTTTAGTTATTTCAGTTTGTTATGGATTTATGTACTGGATTTCTGTCTTCACACCCTGATGATGTGCTTGACATTCTGGTTGGTGGATAACATTTTATGCTATTTTTCGTAGTTTTACTTTATGTCAGTGACTTGTTTTATTAGTATTATACTGCTTGGTGTGGTTGGATTACTTTTCATTGTCTATACTGCTATTTCCATGCTTTTCCTTATATTGCTAACTGCCAAAAGGGGGAGAAATATGTATATTTCAAATGTATATCTGTCTGTGCTTGTGTTTGCTTTTGGGAAAATATTTTTATCAGGCCACAGGTTCTATGCATTATTTACGGGGGAGAGCTATTGATTCTAGCTCGGCACCGTTCACTGATTACGGGGGAGCTATCTTATTCTAGCTCGGCATTGTTTATGGGGGAGCTGTGTTTTAACCAACTGTGTCCAGGTATGAATATTGAAATATACATTTATTATTTTGTCAATTATCAATATGGAGGAGATTGTTGACATAAAGTCACAGTCAACCAAATATTGACTACATTGACTAAATAATATCTGTATAAATTCAATACGACACACGACGTCTGCATTCAGTTCAAGACAGACAACAGCTCAGTTTCCGACTCTCAGTGTATTTTTGAGTCTGTACTTTTACATTTTATTGAGTCTAGAAGTATGTACTCTGAGTTATGCTGAGCTCTTGGAACTTAGTCTATAAGCCTACCCAAAATCCCAAGCTCCACCAAAACAAAAATTGCCCACAAGTCCCACTTAGAACCACTCTGTGCTCTGGAGACAGAGTTCGGGCCGAACTCTGCCTCCACACAGAGTTCGGGCCGAACTCTGTCCCCTAGAAATCAGGAACCCTAATTTTAAGGTTAGCTGGTTGCTAGCTGTCCAACGGCCAAATTTTTGAATTTTCCTACCCGAATTCTGGCCGAATTCTGCCTCTAAAAACACTATAAATAGGGCATGAATTCTCTCTTTTTAAATCACTCAATCTTCTCTTCTCTTCTCTCCTACAAGCTCAATAAGCCAAACCCTTCCTATCTACTAGCCACAAGCCTCCTAAGTCTCGAGTGCTCAGCATCTCTCAGTTAGGATTCTTGTGCAAGAGTGAAGAAGTCGCTTGGACAATTCCAAGCAATCGCCACTGCGATTCTCTGTAAGAAGTTGACGTGCTCTTCTGAAGTAAAGGCACGGGTTGTAAGCTACTATTTCACAAATAGTGGATTTAATCCTGAGCTAGAGTTCTCAGGCCTGGACTAGTCCTCCACGAGGGAAACCAGGTTAAAATTGCTGTGTTTGCGTATGCTCTTCTGCTCTTCATTTATTTTCCGCACTTTACTCTGATTATTTATTGTTGGTGAAAGAGTTATTTTTAATTGGCTATTTTTCTATATAAACTCTATTCACCCCCCTCTAGAGTTGCCAAACTGTTCTTCAAACCTTAGTTCATTTTAGTAGGTACTCCTGACCGTGGTACTCAGGAGTCCCTGTCTTAGACATGATGCAAGACCAGACTGCTTTATTTGTACAAGCACAATCGTCCACGGTGTCCAGGTTATTCAATCTTGTCAAGTCGTGTTAGCCGTCGCAACAGCACTTCAAGGAATATCATGTCAAGTTTACTGTCAGGAGTGCGCCACGGCGGGCCACTATCATGTCATGTCATGTTACTCGGATACAATTATCATTTCAATCATGCCAATCTATTTGTGAATTATCAATTTCAGGACAAAAGACGTAAGGATATAAAATGAGCGTAAAATATCTAATAGAGGTAAAGCGTACTCATGTTGTACTGAAGTTACAAGATACATGATAATAATAATAAAAGAACAATAGTAACAATAGTAGCAATAATAATGTAACAGGGCACGACAGGGAAGTCCATGCGGCTGGGTCCAGGCAGAATTCTATGCGGCTGAGACAACAGGGTCTTATGCGGCCAGGGATAACAATTCTTATGCGGCTGGGAATAACTTCCCATGCGGCTCAACTGATATGGGTTCATGCGGTCAGGTTGGACAAAATCCCATGCGGCCCAATTTAGATGAGTCACATGCGGCTCGGGGTAACAGAGCCTATGCGGCTCGGGGGGAGTGAGCTCCATGCGGCTCAGAGAATTAGTCATATGCGGCTGAGGCAAATTAAGTCTCATGCGGCCAAGAGAGAATGTTCCCATGCGGCTGGGCAGGGCAGGGTCTTACGCGGCTCAGTCTGAGCAAGGCTATGCGGCTCGATCCAAGTCAAGTCCCATGCGGCCAGGGGATATGGAATCCTATGCGGCTGCCAAAGGCAGAATTCTATGCGGCTCAACGATCCAGATATGCGGCTGGCAGGAAATCGAATCCATGCGGCTCAAAATGAATACTTGCCGCATGAACTTGTCATGCGATCAAGTGCTGCCATGCGGCTCAGGACTGTGCTTCTTCTCCAAATTTCCGAGAAGAAGCACACCAAGAAACCATGGCTGCCATGATGCATAAAACCCTCATCCGGAGTCCAAATCCGGACTTCCTTAGGTCAAAATGGGGTAGAACGAGCTACTCTACAACATGGAACCAACAAAACTTGAAAGTAACAATATTAAATAGATCAAAACCCAGAAAATCCGAAATTAAAATAAACTTAGATCTACAAGAATCTAGCCATGGAAACGAAAAATGTCAAGTACTAAAGAGTGTTAAAATGCTACAAGGAAGAGAATGAAACAATAATATTTGGGTTCCTCCATGAAGCAAGATGTACTTGCCTAGCTCTCTCTCTCTCTCCCTCTCACTCACAGGTTGGTGAGAAATTTAATGGTGAAGGAAGATGATGATGAATGAAGAGAGAGAAATGAGAGAGTGCATTAATAAAGGGGTTGGTGGTGGTAGGTAGGAGTGGTTCACGTATAAAACCAAACCAAGCTAAGCCAACCGAACCGAACCAAGCCAATGCAATTGCCATAGGGAACCACAAGCCAATTAAACAAATTAAACAATATTAATCAAAATTAACTAATCATGATTAAGCAAAAATATGGGTCCAAAACACGTATACGTATACTAAATACGTATCACGGATTTGGGATACTACATCCTACCCACCTTAAAAGAATTTCGTCCTCGGAATTTAAATCAAGATGCTAGAGATGTCGGGACAGCTATACTATCATAGGCAATCTACCACTACCAATCAATCATACAATCATTCATGCAAGCAAGGATTCAAAGTGTATGGCATAAGAAAGATATTACGCCTCACGAGCCAAACTGATTGGGATAACGTGATCAGATATCATCCTCACGCTCTCACACTTGACTCTACCAAGGAGCGATGAACTCAAGCAACACGAACTAAACTGATAGTCTTGCGCTTGAGGTCTCTCTCTTTGGTTAAACATGGACACGGGCCTCTCCTCATACGAAAAGTTTGGTACCAATAACCGTTTTCGAATGATCCAGTATATGGCTCGGGTTCGGGACATACCGTCGCAATTAGGATATAGGAAATACATTATATACCCCGTATAATAACGGCAGGAAAGCAAGACAATATGATGGAGATACCTCTCGGCCGATTCTGGACCTGAGCCTGGGCTAGAGCAAACTGCTGAGGCCTCTGCTGTTGGAAGGCCTGGGCCTGAGTTGGCAATGGCCTCGGAGGCTGGTACTGCTGCTGAAACACTTGGGCCTGAGGCGGCAAGGGCCTCGACAACGGGTATTGCTGTTGCTGGACTGGTACTGGAGCTGGTGCTGGCACTGGTACTGGTCTCATAACCGAGGGACTAGATACTGTCGATGCTGAATCAACCCTGAATGGGCAGGACCCCACCCTATGGTTCGGTGCCCCGCACAATAAGCATAATCCCAGCGCCTTACGACATTCTGACACAACATGTCCAGGCTTCCCACAATAAGAACAGCCCACGACGGAAGACTGCGCTTGCTTATGTTTCTGCTGAAGGTACGTCGGGGCCGAGTACTGGTCCGACGTAACTGAGGTTGCTCGCCTTGGAGCTCCAATAGTCAAAGCCCTAGCTGCCGGGACTGGTGCTGAAGACTGATTCATTTGACTGTGGGACCGCTTTCGTCCTCCGGTCTGGTCCACTATTCTCTGGAAGGTGTACTCATGCCTCCGGACTGCTCTCAAGACTGCATCAAAAGTCTGATGCTCAAACTGCTCGACTGCTAACAATATCTCCAGGTGTAGTCCCTGCTGGAATCGCTGGGCTCTATCATACTCGGTTGCCACCAAGGTGGGAGCAAACCGACTGAGTCTCAAAAACTCAGCCGCATATCCGTCGACCGACCTGCCTCCTTGCTTCAGGTTGCTAAACTTGGTCTGCAAGTCATATCGAGCCACTGCATCGAAATACTTGGTCTGGAATCTCTCACGAAATACTGCCCAAGCAATAGGTGCCACTAGTCCAACGGCCTGTGCTGCCCACCAGCTGCGGGCTAGATCCAATAACTGCAGGCGCACCACGGCCACCTTCTCGTCCTCTAGGGTCTTCGCGGCCTCTAGAATAACTTCTGTATCCTGGAGCCAAGCATCTGCGACAATGGCATCCTCGGTGCCGTTGAAGAATAGAGGGTTCAGGCGCTTGAAACTGTTGGCTGCAATGTTCCGTGGATGACTGCCTCTGTTCAGAGCATCTTCCACTGCCTGGTGCAAGGCATCTCCTCGCCGATCTTAGAAAGCTAACAATGATCTGATGAGACCCACCAAAGTGCCATCATCAGGCTCTACAGGCTGGACTGGCTGAACTGGGGGCACTGGTTCTTCAGAAGGCATGGCTCGAGAGGCTGCTGCTGAGGACTGAGCTTGATCTTCTTGCTGTGGCTGGGCTGCTGGTTGAGCTGCTTCCGGTGGATCAACATGAACGATGTCACTGAAGCAATGAAATCAGGGATATTAAGGAAGGGCCAGGATAGATTCAATGGTACAAGCATGTTATCAAGTCAGGAGTTCAAGGAGATAAGGAGATACGAGCGGGGATCAAGGCGAGTACAGATTGAGACATCTATTCGGTAAACCCTCACATATCTTGAATTATAAGACCTGCATGGGCCACCACTTAAACCTTGTCACGCCCCAGAACCAGAATACTGGAGAGCGGGGGCGGACATAGCCAGCTACGTATAATAAAATGGAATCCATCCCATTATACGGTCACGGCTGTCTAGATATATGAGGGTTTAACTACAATCCATCAGTCTCCTAAGGTCAAGAACATGCCTATTGTCTCAATCGCAAGCAAGTATGTAGAAGTTACAAGATGTATGATCATTTAAATATATAATAGTAAGGCATCCCAAACATTATATATTCAGCTGATCATGAAGCTAGTCGTTACAAAATGTCCGAACTAGCAAGAGTTTAGTCATACATGATCAACCCTAGGATCTGTCAATCATGTTACAGCCCGCAGGCAGACAGTAAGAAAAGTAACCGAGCTAAATAGGTGCTCGTCGGCTAAACGCCTCAAAAAAATATTTGTACAATAAAGTGGGAGATTCAAAAATAATCCCACTCGATGCCCTGGTTACGCCTGGTGGTCACCATCGGACTGGAAGGCAGGTGGATCCCTTACTACTGCTCCGGTATCTGGCCATACAAAACCAGCTGGGTCAGACCCCAGAAAGAGCAAGTACCACAAAGAAGGCTTCACTTAGGAACTAAAACCAGCAAATCATTAGCATCCAACATTAAGAAAACAATAAGTAACACGGATTAAGATTTGTGCACTACCAATACACTTGTCCCAAATCAGAGAAAATAAATAAGAGAAACATCATTGACATAAGATAACTGGGGAATCATGCTAAGTAGAATATAACTGGGCAATAAACGAAGAGAGACGAAGGTACTATTCCGGAAGCCAGGTTACAATCCTTAAACCAAACAAGGACCGAGATTGTAACCCTTCGCCTGAAGAGAAACTTAGTCTCTGATCATTTATTGCTAAAGGTGACGATCATTAAGGTGGAACGAGAGTGTACAATGATAAAAGGGATAATAAATAGTACAATGCGCTAGAGTGACAATAGAGTGCATGCATTATAGTGGTAATCTGGGGTGACAATCATTATAGTGACAATCTGGAGTGACAATCATTCAAGCATTCTGGTACAATCTTGCAATCAATCACTTCTAGACAATACTATACTGGACTAGACTCCATCCAATCAATTACGGCCAATCATTGCCTACGGCTTTCTACATTAACTAACTAGGGTTATCACAATCCTAGTTACTAGCAAGATGCAATGAGATGCTCCTCCAGCCACAAGCCCTGCAGCTAATCCAGGTTATCCAGGCGATTTGAATTCATTAAGCAGTTATCAAGAATCGTTAGGTTGTTTTATGAAGTGTCCCACATCACAGTGGACTGGAAATGTGCCCTACTCGACGGCAGGCTACAAGTCCAATAATTGCGGCCGGGATAACGGGATTGTCTATAACTGGGGAAATCTCTTCATGACTACTGTGTTATACTAGTTATTAACCTTAGTTCATTTTAGTAGGTACTCCTGACCGTGGTACTCAGGAGTCCCTGTCTTAGACATGATGCAAGACCAGACTGGTTTATTTGTACAAGCACAATCATCTACGGTATCCAGGTTATTCAATCTTGTCAAGTCGTGTTAACCGTCGCAACAGCACTTCAAGGAATATCATGTCAAGTTCACTGTCAGAAGTGCGCCACGGCGGGCCACTATCATGTCATGTCATGTTACTCGAATACAATTATCATTTCAATCATGCCAATCAATTTGTGAATTATCAATTTCAGGACAAAAAACGTAAGGATATAAAATGAGCGTAAAATATCTAATAGAGGTAAAGCGTACTCATGTTGTACTGAAGTTACAAGATACATGATAATAATAAAAGAACAATAGTAACAATAGTAGCAATAATAATGTAACAGGGCACGACAGGGAAGTCCATGCGGCTGGGTCCAGACAGAATTCTATGCGGCTGAGACAACAGGGTCTTATGCGGCCAGGGATAACAATTCTTATGCGGCTGGGAATAACTTCCCATGCGGCTCAACTGATATGGGTTCATGCGGTCAGGTTGGACGAAATCCCATGCGGCCCAATTTAGATGAGTCACATGCGGCTCGGGGTAACAGAGCCTATGCGGCTCGGGGGAAGTGAGCTCCATGCGGCTCAGAGAATTAGTCATATGCGGCTGAGGCAAATTAAGTCTCATGCGGCCAAGGAAGAATGTTCCCATGCGGCTGGGCAGGGCAGGGTCTTATGCGGCTCAGTCTGAGCAAGGCTATGCGGCTCGATCCAAGTCAAGTCCCATGCGGCCAGGGGATATGGAATCCTATGCGGCTGTCAAAGGCAGAATTCTATGCGGCTCAACGATCCAGATATGCGGCTGGCGGGAAACCGAATCCATGCGGCTCAAAATGAATACTTGCCGCATGAACTTGTCATACGGTCAAGTGCTGCCATGCGGCTCAGGACTGTGCTTCTTCTCCAAATTTTCGAGAAGAAGCACACCAAGAAACCATGGCTGCCATGATGCATAAAACCCTCATCCGGAGTCCAAATCCGGACTTTCTTAGGTCAAAATGGGGTAGAACGAGCTACTCTACAACATGGAACCAACAAAACTTGAAAGTAACAATGTTAAATAGATCAAAACCCAGAAAATCTGAAATTAAAATAAACTTAGATCTACAAGAATCTAGCCATGAAAACGAAAAATGTCAAGTACTAAAGAGTGTTAAAATGCTACAAGGAAGAGAATGAAACAATAATATTTGGATTCCTCCATGAAGCAAGATGCACTTGCCTAGCTCTCTCTCTCTCTCCCTCTCACTCACAGGTTGGTGAGAAATTTAATGGTAAAGGAAGATGATGATGAATGAAGAGAGAGAAATGAGAGAGTGCATTAATAAAGGGGTTGGTGGTGGTAGGTAGGAGTGGTTCACATATAAAACCAAACCAAGCCAAGCCAACCGAACCGAACCAAGCCAATGCAATTGCCATAGGGAACCACAAGCCAATTAAACAAATTAAACAATATTAATCAAAATTAACTAATCATGATTAAGCAAAAATACGGGTCCAAAACACGTATACATATACTAAATACGTATCACAGATTTGGGACACTACACGTGCGCACCGGCCGGACGCGCGCCGCCGACGACGAGCACCCCCACGGCCGCGCACGGGCTGGGCGACCACCATGTGGTGGCCAACGTCCTCCGGGACGCACCGTCTAGACGATTCGTGCATTTTGTACGGAATCCCGTCGACGCGCGCGTGGACGAATTTCAGAATTTGCGTTTCGGGACAGCAACTTCGGGCGCATTTTTCGGGAAATCCGACCGTTGGATCGGCCTCTTCGCTCCGTCTCAATTTCGGTATATACCCCTTCATCCCTCTCAAATTTTATCCGTTAATTTCCTTGTTTGATACATCAAAACTGGCCACCAAGTTGACCGTTTAAATTGTGTTATTTTTGGACAGTTTCGTGATGCCAACTTCGCTGGTTCGTATCTTCGTCGTCGCAGCTCCGGTTGGCGCACTACCAATTCCTGTGCGAAGTTGGTATAATCCTCTTTCTGCCCCCTTTAGATTTCATTTCAGTTTGAGCTTGTTAGGTCGGTCGAATTCGACGCCAAAGTTGGCCGTTCGAATTCTTAGTGTTACACTTGTAAAATTCTATTTTTGAACTCGGGACTCCGGATTCAATTTCTGACACCACCAGTAGACTCGTGGCATCGTTCTAGCATGTTTTTATATAAAGTTTGTTAGATTTGGAGGACGTGGGCCCTGGCACGTATTTTGGTGCAAAGTGGGCCCCACAGTCCGAGTCAACGGGACTTTTTGACGTCGGCTCATCGAAATCCAATTCTGGATATACCGTTGAGTTCGTATCGTCATTCTGGACTCATTGACATATAATTTGCTGTGTTTTGAGGACATTGGCTCCGACGCGCTTTTCCGTGCAAATCGGATTTCAATGTCCTGGTCAACGGACCAATTTGAGATCGGGTCAACGGAATCCAATTCTGGATATACCGTTGGGTTCGTATCGTCATTCTGAATTTGTGGACATAATTTGTTAGATTTTGTGCACTTTTATTTCGGTACGTTTTTCGGTGCAAAGTGTGTCCAACGGCGGACATCATTTTGGCCCAAAATTACCGTTTAGGCCCCTGTGTCCAAATTGGACTTTTGGACAGGCTATCCTAGCTGATTTGACCATTCTTGACACGTTGGTGATATTTATTTTATCATCCGACAACATCTGTAGGTTTTTATCCTATTATTATAATCCTTCTCCTTTGTGGTATTTTAAGATCTATCGATTCCAGTGATTTTACAACCACTGAAATTGAATATGTTGACCTAGTAGATGTTTATGAAGACTAGCCTTGACCCTGTTTGACTATGGTTGACTGCTTTGACTGAACGTCGAAGTAGAGTCAACATTTGACCTAGGTTAGACTAGTTTGACCTTGGTTGACCAGAGTTGACCAGTTGACCAAAAGTCAACTGTTAGTCAAATACGTGACCTAGTTTAACCTAGAGTTGACCAGTTGACCAAAAGTCAACTATAAGTCAACCATTGACCCAGTTTAACCTAGTTTGACTTGGTTTGACTTCTTGTGACCTAGTTTGACTTGGTTTGACTTCTTGTGACCTAGTTTGACCTAGTGTGACTCAGTGTGACCTAGTTTGACTTCGTTGACTGAGTCTGACCTAGATTGCGTAGCTTATACTATAGAATCAAGCCTAACACTGTTGAACCCTAATTAGTTTATATATATCTTATCTTTAGGTCTGTGGCATCACTCTGAGCATCGACCCCATTTGACAGCTCAGGACCGCAGGCGAGTACATTCACTGATAGTTTTCATTGTCTTGATATCTGCTATATCCGATTCAGTCGTAGTGTCTTAATTGATTCCTAGTCACGATAGTTCACGGACTAGTATATGTTGGATCATGACATGAGATGTTGTTCCTAGATTTTCTTGGTATATATGTACATTTCCTTCCTTGTTCCATGTACTTATATAGACACCGATTCCTGAGAGGGAGTAGCTATCCTCTTAGGGAATCCCGTGTCATGACGTGTCATATCCAGGTCTATTATACTATTCGGGGATAGGAAATTATTAGGGGTTATATGATCAGAGCCACCCTGTCACTATTCATGTGCTCGCGCCACTCTTCCCTCACGAAGGGTGTAGCGAGATCCTCTTACCTTGTGCTCGTTATCCAGGTTGGCCGGCATGACTTTCCGTTGAGGTCACCGCGGATTGCCGGGCTAAGTGGATAGCCTGTCCTGTCACTTATCCCAAGCCGATCACATATCGCTCTAATAATTCAAGGCACATTTTATATTTACTTTATCTTATCATATATCATGTTTTGTTCTACATTCAGTACTTTCTCACCATGCTATGATATTCAGATTACTCACATGTTCTACATGCCATTATATTGTACCTTGATTAGAGACTAAGCTCTGTTCGGAAGAAGAGTTACAACCCCGGTCCTTGTTTGGTTTAAGGGTTGTAACTCAGCTTCCGAACGGTTCCCAAGTCTTCATATATCTTTGTCTTGTAGTTCATTATACTGTCTCTTATAGAATTTGTCAATTCACATGGAACTGCTGTTAGTGCTTGTACTTGCTCATTTTTCTGACAGGATACCATTGAAAATATTTTAGGAGTTGTTATACCATTAGTGGACTTCATGATGTTGCTAGCTGAGGTGGATCTCACTATTCTTCTATGTGAGTTGCCTGGTAGTTATCCTTAGTTGTCTTGTTTTCCTTCTTTATTTCCTGTCTTATGATTCCTTCTAGTAGTTTCTAGTTGTTCTTGTACTTTAGTTATCTTTCTTGTCTTATCATCCCTAGCTGTTGTGATGTGACTAGAGTATATTTGTAGTTATAGGCCTTATAGACGTAGTGTACATTTTTGGGTACTAGACAGCGTTCTTTCCGCCGATACTGCGGCGTAGGCTGGACGTCGTCTACGTATTCGTACCTGTATATTCGGGTGCGGATCATGACACGTTTTAGTGGTGGACCATGCAGGTCAGTCTTTGAAATTAATGCGAAGTTGTGGTAGTACTTGAGCTTATCTGTACTACTGCGAGCCTGCCCTAGGATTAAGATTGAGTCATGGCATATTTTAGGATTTGGTACTCAGTCACATATTAGGAACTCTTGGTAGATTCCAGGGATGACCCCTGGGAATCTTATTTTGAACTTCTCGAAACTTTTTCCATTTGTTTCTGTCCGTCCTGATTTCTGAAACATCTGTCCGTTATCAACTTTATTCTTTCTTGGAATGAGTTGTGGACCCCAGAAGGAAGGTATAAGTTGAACTTATATATCTTCTAGGTCGATATGAGAATATGATTTACCAGTCTTATATCAGGTTGAGATTGTTTTAGATTATATTCCAATGATTTCCTTTATCTTGACCTAGATAGTACCTTTGGACATCTCCTGAGAATTTTCTTCTAAACTCTACCTCGGGATCTGTTTCCGCTAGTTTCCATCTACTTATCCTTGATTCGTTGTTGAAAATTTTGAATCTTGATGTTTCGTTGTTGACTTCGATTTTGATTTTGTTTGAAGATAAGTTTTTAAGGATTGAGTTAAGATATCCTGATAAACATATTTGATGGAGACGATGAGAATGATAAATGTCTACTTTATTATGGAGTTTAGAATTTATCGCAGTCATATTAGCTAGCCTGACAAGGACATGGAGCCTGATTTTGGATATACTATCCTAGTTATGGAATTTAGATTTTCTTGCAGCCATATCGGTTGGCGTGGTAAGGAATCTAGATGACATGATTATAGGGCGTATACCTTAGTTATGGACTCTATCGTTTATTGCAGCTATGCTTACTGGTGTGGCGTAAATTCTGGTAGCATGGTTTTGGATAGACGTGTATGGTTATCAGGTCGTATCTTAAATTGATTCACTTCTTTTGACCAAATGATGAGGACAATTCATACCCTTATTTCTCGACTTATCATTCATTTCTTTCTTATTGTATGATAATTTCCTCATCTTGTCGTCATTTTCTTTGCCTTGTTTAGCTACGTCTTGATTACACCAATCACCTATTTCATATCTACATCTGTCATCTACACTTAAAACTTTGAAAATTTTGAAATTTTTATATCTAAATTGTTTATTAAATTTTGATACTGTTAAGATTTTGATTCCCTTCTGTCCATGACCAATCAATTTTGGTCGTCTTGTTTATCGTGCCAAAGAGTCTTGGTTGCTGACTAGACTCTAGATGACTTCAATTCCCTTGTGACTTGGATTTTTATCCTTGGATGTTCGTGCCCAACCTTCGTTGAACTTATTCTCCATCTTGCCCAAATTCTGAATTACTCGAAAGTTGATCAACTTAGATCGTGTTGAGACAAATTTCTTTATCGTGGTTGGATTTCAATGCTATTAACCCTCATGCGTTGACTTCCGATTCTGATCATGTTTGGATTTTGGACACTCGTGTCTAAACTCTTTTCGACCTTGATTCCATTCCCTGATTACATCCAAATTTCTTGTGATTAGTCGTGCCTAGATGATTTGGCATGACTAAGACAACTTGAGATTTCCTTGACCGTGATTTTAACAATCATAACTATATATTTTATCTTGCCTCAAACACGTGCCTAAAATTTTTGACTTTCAATCACGACTAACTAGTGTGACTACGAAATTTGTCGTATTAGAATTAAACATGTTTAACTTTCTACCGTACCTAATTGACTTGGGTTCCTTTCTAAATTGTGCTTTTAGGACATTGATTTCAAATTCATGATTTTATCGGCATTCACAACTGAACTTGGACCTTGATCGTGCTTATGTGACCTATAATCTGATTTTTATCAAATCTATCTCTCAATCGTGCTATACTCAATTTTTCTCTCCATTTGCTTCTCTTAGCTCTGTTTTAGATCATGACTATCCGACTTTGATTTTCATGATCTTGATAATCTTAACCCTCAAATCGTGCTAAAATCTTGAACCCTAATCGACTGTGTCGAATAGATCTCCTTCGTACTTGAATTTTGATCTCTCTAGTCGCTCGTGCTCAGGTTTCATTCCTGATCAAGACTAGATTTTCGATTTTCCTCGTTCTATTCTAAATCGTTTCCTAAGTTGTTAATCATCACAAATTTTTAACGCGTTTGAGTCTTGATTTCACTCATGACCGGGTGGTTAAATTCTCGATCACTGTTTGTGCTAAGTATTGTTATTCCTAACAATATCTAACCACATCATTTTCGTCTTGATCGTGCCTATGTATAACCCTAAATCTAATTTCATCAAGCTGAAATCATGTTAATCAAATTTTTGACTTGATTGTAATCGGACGAAGCTCAAGTTTTGATTTTGTTGTCGTACCTCTATCGTGCCAAGTGAACTTAGACTATTTCCAATTTTAATCACGTTCGAACTTTGATCGTATTTCATGATTTTATTAATCATACTCCCTAATCCTTGATCGGGTCTATAAGACCTTGACTTCGAATTTTTGTTTGTGTCTGAAATTTTATTTCAACCATGCCAAATCTTGTTTTGGTAATGGTTAGCTTTTCATCTTGATCGGGCATGTGCGACTTTCGGGTTGATTTCCATCAACCTAAGTCCTATGGATCACCCCGTACTTGAACTTCATGTATATCTTCGATTCTTTTAATCGTCTCTAAAATCGTGCCCCAATGAGTTGACTTATTTTGAAATCATGCACATATGATTTTGCTCATATCATGATGCTATCTTGCCACTCCATCATCGTGCCTGAATAATTTTGAATTAATTTTCTTGGATCGTGCCTAAAGTATTGCTTAAATCTTCTATCATATTTTAACCCCGCTACCAACCTTTAATTTCGAGGACGAAATTTTTATAAGGTGGGTAGGATGTAAGCCCCCTGAATTTTCGGGATTTATTTTCGAATTTTCCAAATAATTTATTCTCGATAATTCATTTTATTTAATTAATTTTTGATCATTAAATGCTCTTTACCGTGACTTGGAATTCTAGAGCATCAGGGATGCCTGTCTCTGGAAACTTTCTTCTTGAAGTTTGTAGTAGACGATATTATCTTCATATTGATATTTCGTGTTCCACTCGAACTTGTTCCCTTGTGCTCCATTTGATTCGCGCAACTTCGGGTCAAATTAGACCAAATTATCGTCTGTCGAAATTCATGATTTAATTTCCAACTTAATTTTCGGGCCCGACATCAGTCCAATCCAGTCGACCCAATATATGGCCCTGGCCTGTTTTGAGCCTACTGTGCACGTACCACTTGCGTGCCATCGAATTGATTTCCCTTGTACTTCCATTTCGTCCATGATTTTAAATAGTTTAAATTATTGTTTTAAATTAAATCTTGGTCCGGAACCTGTCCGATCTTAGCCCAGTACCCGACCCAATTGGGTGTAGGCCCTACCATGGCAACCCATACACCCCACTGATATTTTTTCATTTTTACGCTACTCAAAAATATCTCTATACATATACAAATATCTTATTATATATATATATATATATATATATATATATATATATATATATATATATATATATATATATATATATATATATATATATACAAATATCTCATTATATATATACATATATATAAATATATATTTATATATATGTATATATATAATGAGATATTTGTATATATATATATATATATATATATATATATATATATATATATATATATATATATATATATATATATATAATATATATATATATATATATATATATATATATATATATATATATTTATATTTATATTATATTTATATATATATATATATATATATATATATATATATATACAAATATCTCATTATATATATACATATATATAAATATAAATATATATATATATATATATATATATATATATATATATATATATATATATATATATATATATATATATATATATATATATAATATCTCTTTCTCTCTCTCTCCTCTTACTCATCACCTCACTCTCTCTCCTTCCCTCTCACATCAGCCACACCCCCACCAGGTGGCCGAACCCCTCACCCTTCTCTCTCTCTACTTTTCTCCTTCTCTCCCTTTAAATATATATCTCTCTCTCATTATATAATATATATACATATACATATCTCTCTCTCCTTCTATCTCTATCACCCATCACATCCTCCCCCTCTTCTTCGTTACACAGACCACCACCACCGCCGAGTACAGACGCCACCCTAGGCCAGCTCCTCCCTTCTCCTCCTCCTTCTCCATGCATCATCACCATCACCCACACACCATTCCATCACCACCACCACTTCAACCACCATCAACCTCCTAAACACCACACTACCACCACCAATCACCTCCGCCGTAGCTCGTGCCACCTCGACGACCGCCATGCGCCCCTGGATGCGCCGCCGCGCCAGGCCGGCGAGCCCCTTCCCCGCAGCCAGCTGCGCAGCCACGCGACAGCAGCTGCGAGCAGCAGCAAGCTGCCAGCCGCGCGCGCACCGGTCGGCCGTACGTCGCCCCGGCCACCGCCGTCGACGGGAGCACCCCCACGGCCGCGCGCGGGCTGGGTGACCACCCTGTGGCGGCCAACGTCCTCCGGGACGCGCCGTCTAGACGATTCGTGCGTTTTGCACGGAATCCCGTCGACGCGCGCGCGGACGAATTTCAGAATTTTCGTTTCGGGATAGCAACTTCGTGCACGTTTTTCGGGAAATCCGACCGTTGGATCGGCAATTTCTTCGCTCCGACTCAATCTCGGTATATACCCCTTCATCCCTCTCAAATTTCATCCGTTAATTTCGTCGTTTGATACATCAAAACTGGCCACCAAATTGACCGTTTAAATTGTGTTATTTTTGGACAGTTTCGTGATGCCAACTTCGCTGGTTCGTATCTTCGTCGTCGCAGCTCCGATTGGCGCGCTACCAGTTCCTGTGCGAAGCTGGTATAACCCTCTTCCTGCCCCCTTTAGATTTCATTTCAGTTTGAGCTTGTTAGGTCGGTCGAATTCGACGCCAAAGTTGGCCGTTCGAATTCTTAGTGTTGCACTTATAAAATTCTATTTTTGAACCCGGGACTCCGGATTCAATTTCTGACACCACCAGTAGACTCGTGGCGTCGTTCTGGCATGTTTTCATATAAAGTTTGTTAAATTTGGAGGACATGGGCCCGGGCACGCATTTCGGTGCAAAGTGGGCCCCACAGTCCGGGTCAACGGGACTTTTTGATGTCGGCTCATCGGAATCTAATTTCGGATATACCATTGAGTTCGTATCGTCATTCTGGACTCGTTGACATATAATTTGCTGTGTTTTGAGGATATTGGCTCCGACACGCTTTTCCGTGCAAATCGGATTTCAATGTCCTGGTCAACGGACCAATTTGAGATCGGGTCAACGGAATCCAATTCTGGATATACCGTTGGGTTCGTATCGTTATTCTGGATTCATGGACATATAATTTGTTAGATTTTGTGCACTTTTATTTTGGCACATTTTTCGGTACAAAGTGTGTCCAACGGCGGACATCATTTTGGTCAGAAATTACCGTTTTGCCCCTGTGTCCAAATTGAACTTTTGGACAGGCTATCCTAGCTAATTTGACCATTCTGGACACGTTGGTGATATTTATTTTATCATCCGACAACATCTGTAGGTTTTTACCCTATTATTATAATCCTTCTCCTTTGTGGTATTTTAAGATCTATCGATTCCAGTGATTTCACAACCACTAAAATTGAATATGTTGACCTAGTAGATGTTTATGAAGACTAGCCTTGACCCTGTTTGACTATGGTTGACTGCTTTGACTGAACGTCGAAGTAGAGTCAACATTTGACCTAGGTTAGACTAGTTTGACCTTGGTTGACCAGAGTTGACCAGTTGACCAAAAGTCAACTGTTAGTCAAATACGTGACCTAGTTTAACCTAGAGTTGACCAGTTAACCAAAAGTCAATTGTAAGTCAACCATTGACCCAGTTTAACCTAGTTTGACTTGGTTTGACTTTTTGTGACCTAGTTTAACTTGGTTTGACTTCTTGTGACCTAGTTTGACCTAGTGTGACTCAGTGTGACCTAGTTTGACTTCGTTGACTAAGTCTGACCTAGATTGCGTAGCTTATACTATAGAATCAAGCCTAACACTGTTGAACCCTAATTAGTTTATATATATATCTTATCTTTAGGTCTGTGGCATCACTCTGAGCATCGACCCCATTTGACAGCTCAGGACCGCAGGCGAGTACATTCACTGATAGTTTTCATTGTCTTGATATCTGCTATATCCGATTCAGTCGTAGTGTCTTACTTGATTCCTAGTCACGATAGTTCACGGACTAGTATATGTTGGATCATGACATGAGATGTTGTTCCTGAATTTTCTTGGTATATATGTACATTTTCTTCCTTGTTCCATGTACTTGTATAGACACCGATTCCTGAAAGGGAGTAGCTATCCTCTTTGGGAATCCCGTGTCATGACGTGTCATGTCCAGGTCCATTATACTATTCGGGGATGGGAAATTATTAGGGGTTATGTGATCAGAGCCACCCTGTCACTATTCATGTGCTCGCGCCACTCTTCCCTCACGAAGGGTGTAGCGAGATCCTCTTACCTTGTGCTCGTTATCCAGGTTGGCCGGCATGACTTTCCGTTGAGGTCACCGCGGATTGCCGGGCCAAGTGGATAGCCTGTCCTGTCACTTATCCCAAGCCGATCACATATCGCTCTAATAATTCAAGGCACATTTATATTTACTTTATCTTATCATATATCATGTTCTGTTCTACATTCAGTACTTTCTCACCATGCTATGATATTCAGATTACTCACATGTTCTACATGCCATTATATTGTACCTTGATTGGAGACTAAGCTCTGTTCGGGAGAAGAGTTACAACCCCGGTCCTTGTTTGGTTTAAGGGTTGTAACTCAGCTTCCGAACGGTTCCCAAGTCTTCATATATCTTTTTCTTGTAGTTCATTATACTGTCTCTTATAGAATTTGTCAATTCACATGGAGCTGCTGTTAGTGCTTGTACTTGCTCATTTTCCTGACAGGATACCGTTGAAAATATTTTAGGAGTTGGTATACCATTAGTGGACTTCATGATGTTGCTAGCTGAGGTGGATCTCACTATTCTTCTATGTGAGTTGCCTGGTAGTTATCCTTAGTTGTCTTGTTTTCCTTCTTTATTTCCTGTCTTATGATTCCTTCTAGTAGTTTCTAGTTGTTCTTGTGCTTTAGTTATCTTTCTTGTCTTATCATCCCTAGCTGTTGTGATGTGACTAGAGTATATTTGTAGTTATAGGCCTTATAGACGTAGTGTACATTTTTGGGTACTAGACAGCGTTCTACCGCCGATACTGCAGCGTAGGCTGGGCGTCGTCTACGTATTCGTACCCGTATATCCGGGTGCGGGTCGTGACAGTAACCTTCAGTTCATTATGAATAAAAGAGATTCTTGTTGTGTACTCTATTTTTCTTCCGCTGCTTATGTTATCAAATTGAGATAGTTCTATGTGAACCTGTTATCTTGCCTTGCACGAGCGCAACTCCAGGCTCGTGCGGCATCACGCCCCAGCGAGGACGATGATTCGGATAAAATCTAGCGAGGACGAGCGATTTCCCGGATCGGGGCGTGACAAGTTGGTATCAGAGGCATGGAGTCCTTGGCGTTCAAGAGGAGCTTCCGCATAGGCGTTCGGACTTGCGACATGGAGATGTTCGGCCGAAGACGACTTGGTGGCTATAAAGAGGCATAATGTATGGAACAATGTAATTCTTTGTGAGCTAGATAGATCATGAGCGTTGTAGCCAATTGGCATATATATTGGGCTATTCAGAGCCTTTGTAATCTTTAGTTCATTATGAATAAAAGAGATTCTTGTGTTATACTTTGTTTCCTTCCGCTGCTTATGTTATGAATTTGAGATAATCACTATGTGAACCGTTATCTTGCCTTGCACGAGCACAACTCCAGGCTCGTGCGGCATCACGTCCCAGCGAGGACGATGATTCGGGTAAAATCTAGCGAGGACGGACGATTTCCCGGATCGGGGCGTGACAAAACCCATTTTTCTTCCACTTGCAGGAGACAAAAAGTACTACATCCAAACACATTTTGAAAAGTGCCACTTGCTGCAAGTGCCCTACAACTCATCATGATGTAAGTGTCACTTTCACACTTTCAAATAGTTACATCTATCCAAACAGCTCCTATAAGTAGTAAGTCATCATACAAACTTTAATCCATTACTACAGTAGCTACATAAAAGCTACTTTTGAGACTCACGAAAGCGATAGAGGTTTCCGTCAATATGTAAGAAGTCATTATGACAACTTCAATCCCTTCTCACCTTGTTCTAACTAAAAAGTGACAACAAAATCACCTTTTGGCAACATCTCCAAATTGCTTCCAAAACCTTTCCCAAAATTGATTTGATTTTTCTAAAATATTTTGATAAACATCTTTTGGATCTGCTTTTCCAAAAAAAAAAGCAGAAGCAACCAAGATGAGAGCATTCCCCAGCACAAGTAGGGATGGCAATGGGGCGGGTAGGGGTCGGGGACCATATCCTCCATCCCCATCCCCGAGTAGTGTTTGAATCCCCATCTCCGTCCCCATTCCCGTCGGGTTTTATTTTTTACCCCCATCCCCGTTAAACAATGCATTCCCCGTCCCCGTCCCAATCCCCGCCCCCGCCCTGTTAGCACTTTCGGGGCCGAATTTTCTCATCTCCGTCTCTCGTTCGATTAACAAATTTTCATGTACATTATATAAGTTTAAAAATTATTTTCATTCTAAAAAACTACATGGCATGTTAATAATGGTTTTCATAAAATAAATATATATATTACTAGTTAGATCAAGAGAACATACCATTTCCAAAGGGTTGCACATATGGATATGGATATAAGTAATCGGGATCGGGATTTATCGGGACGGGGAGTACTATACCCATATCCGTCCCCGAATCCGATCGGAGATTTTTTTTAATCCCCATTTCCGTCCCCATCTCCGTTTTTAAATCCCCAAACCCGTCCCCATTGAGTAAAAAAATGGGGTCTCCGTCGGATTTGGAGGGATATTGCCATCCCTAAGCACAAGTAGAAAACATCAAATTTTGAGTACAACCCAAGTCCGGCCAGGCCCACCCAAACCAAGCCTATTACAGAATACCAAAAGATCTTCTTCTTCTTGATCTCTCCAAGTTCTTCTTCAATGGCGACTGGTCTCTCGCTCCGATGCGGGGACTGCGGGGCGCAGCTGAAGAGCGTGGAGGAGGCGCAGCAGCACGCGGAGCTCACCTCCCACACCAACTTCTCCGAGTCCACCGAGGCCGTCCTCAACCTCGTGTGCTCCCTCTGCGGAAAGCCATGCCGATCCAAGACCGTAAGAAAGCAAAAAATCCTAACCCTAAAAAGGCTTCCTCCTTTCTTGATTTTGTTAATATAGGTTTTGAGATTTGATGGGGTTTTTGTTGTTGTGATATCCGAAGGAGACGGATCTGCACACGAAGAGGACCGGGCACGCGGAGTTCGTCGACAGGACGGATGAGGCCGCCAAGCCGATCGACCTCGAGGCGCCCAAGAAGAGCGAACCGGAGAGCGCGAGCGCCGGCGCCGGCGGGGAGGGTAGTCAGACGGAAGGTGAGGCTTCTTTATGTCATTATTGTGGAAAAGATTGGACTTTAGAGCGGTTATGAGCGGCTATGAGAGGTCCTGTTTTGGGTGATTTTAAGTAGCGGCTTTTAAACCAGTCCAACCCATGCTTGTTAATTCATTAACGAGCAGCTCTGAAAGTATTTTACAAGAATAAAATTACCTATATGTCCATATATAAACAAAAGCTCTCCCAAAGTTTCTTTTCTGACGCCGAAGTCTTCTTGATACATGATTCTTGGAGATATCTTTATAGGTATGTATCATACAGTGTATGACTTCGGCAATAACCAAATAGGATTTATAAGAATGATATTCTGGATGAAGATAGTCATTATAAGAATGATCGCCTGGATGAAAATAGAAGAGTATAGAAAACAAGACGCTAAAAATTCGCCGGAGGAAGTAGTCGTAGAGTAAAGAAGAGAAACAAAAATGAGAAAGAGAAAATATGGTAGGGTATTAGTAATTATAACTATAATTTTTTTGTGAAGATATAAATGGAATAAAATAATAATAAATCTCAAAATCCTCCGATTTGGGGTGTTTATAAAGACACCAAAATTACACTATATCGATTTTGAGGGGTTTTTGAGCGGACCAAAATCAGTGCCACGGCCGGCTCAAACCCTCCCAGAATCGGTGAAAACACCGTTCCCTTGGCAAGTAGGTAGCCGTTATGAGGTGTGTTTAAGTACTGATTACGAGGGGTCCGGTTTTGGGCATTTTTAAGTAGCGGTATTTAAACCAATCTAACCCATTCTTGGTAATTCATTAACAAGCAATTCTGAAAGTTCTTAGAACAATAAAATTACTTGTTTGCCCATATATATATAAAAGCCCTTCCAAAGAAATATTATATCATTGCTCTCCCAAACAATAGGGTATACACTCGTATAACTTATAAGCATAAAATGGTTTGACAAGTGGTAAATCGTAAATGTTGAGAGCAAAGCATTCACTACCACATAAAATAGTCCACAAAATTTTATGACAATCATTCACTACCACATCAAATGAGCCGTAAAATTTAAACAACTCTTGTTTTGGAGGAAGTAGCCGTCATATGGGATCTCAATAAAAAAAGATGAGAAAGAAGAAATATGGGAGGGTATTAGTAGTTGTAGTTATGTTTTTTTGATAAGGATATAAATGGAAGATAAAAATAGAAACCCTCAAAATGCCCCGATATGGGGTATTTATAAAACATCCAACACTGCACTGGTTTTGGCTTTTTTTTGAGCCAACCAAAATCAGTGACCCAAAAATACCAAGGTTTTTTTTAAACACTTCATAAATGATCAGCTCAAGAACCCTCTCAAAACCGGTGAAAATACCACTGCCAAGCAGACCCTTATGTTTGTTTTCGGGGTTTATTGATTTGATTTGAGATTATTACTATTGTTGTTGATGTGCATTGGGCTTCTCTGAAGTTAAAAATATTACTTGGGAATATTCAATGAAGGTATTGAACAAAATGTATGATTCCATGCCATTCATGGTCTTGGCTGAGGGTCAATGTGTCCGTAACTAGTTGGGCCATGTTTTAGACTATGAAATCTATCTGTGAGAAGTTGTGGTATGGTTGCAAGTGGTCAATGTGACCCTAACAAGTTTAGGTTGGGCCATGTTTTAGAATATGAAATCATGCTATCATCCCAAGATGGGCAAATCATCCCAAGATGGGCAAGATAAAGATGCAAGACTAAAATTTCAATTTTGAGCGGCGTTTCTTCAGTTGGTGAGGATGTCACCATGTTAGGTGGTACTGGTTGTTCTTAAACTGGTGAGGATGTTGAGCAACAGTAAGTCATGGTGCTTGCATCCTGGAACATGTTGGTTTCAATTCATCTAAAGAGGAATAATATACTTAAAAAAAGAAGCTAACAATGAGATCAAATGATTGAACGTTATTTAATTGGAACAAAATGATATCCGACCTATCTTTGAGAGCTAGAAACCTCCGGAAGCCAAGTAGGAAGAGAAGGCAAACAAAATGGCGTAGATGGCTTCTAATGCCCTTGTGTTGAAGAAGAGACTTTTTATTTGTAGCCAAGTTTATTGAAGAGATAACACCCAATCTTTAAAATTGAATTGGCTCCTATTATCAAGCATATCTGTTCCCATCTTACTAGCTAAATTTGTTTGACCATATCTGCATGGTGTTTGTTGGGAATTTATTTTGCTCATAATAGTCCCTATCCCATCAAGTTGAACCTTGTCCTCAAGGCAGACTCAGGAGTAGAAAAATTGGTGCGCAAGTCTATCATGTCTTCCAAGATGTATCTTTATTCTTTAGGTTGAACGCCTTCCCATTGAACAAAGCTTGTCGGTGTTGTGTTGGCTTAGTACTCCGGTAGTTCTCCTTGGAACTTAACCTGTTTATTATTGTAATAAAATGTCACAGTAGAAGCTTTATAGTCAGTGATAATAGGATCCAATTCCTCAAACCATTGAAACCCAGTTACAAGAACGGCTCCTTGGATAGACAGGATAAATGAATAAATTACAAATTGTGTACCTTACAGCCAAATGTGGACCTTTGTGGAGCTCATCGATATAACCCACTTGACAGTACACTGTGTTGACAAGCTACTCGGCAGACCCAAACGTTTGGCAACCCGTCCATGGATAGAATTATGTGTACTTTCCATCAATGAGTACTTGAGTCAATAGTTCGAGGGCAAGACTGTCCAAGCAGGGGTAGAAGGAAATTTATGATTGAAAGATTGACGGTATGGTGGTGGCAGCGGCTGAGATTCGTCCAGAAAGTTCTCAAATTTAGACGGATCTGCAAGTTCTTTTGCTTTGGCGAGGAGGAAGAGTTGTCGATACGTGCTCTTATGCCCCAAGGAATATTTTTCATCGCTACTATTAACATAAATCCTTGTCATGACGTTCTTGGAGATTTGATGGTGAGACGACAGACTTGGAGTAGCTTAGGTAGGGAAGTTTTTTGGGGTGGTGATGGTATTGTCAACAATGAAGATAAAATGGATGATGGTATGCTTGCATGTGATAGTGGTGGTGGTTTTGAGTAAATGGGCTTGGGCTTGTAATATAAGCTTGTTAAATTCTTGAAGGTTAGAAGGCCAATAACTTGTGCTAAAGAAGTGGATGAAAGGCCTTAGTTCATCTTAAATATTTGATTTTAGGCCCAATGTAGAACAACCAGTTGAAAATGACAAGGACTAGTTGGTGGTCCAGTTTTCAAGGGCTTCAAAAGAGTTGTTGGAGTCCACTAGTGACCCAAACCGATTTAATTTGGATAAAGACACTTGTTCTTACAAATATTGAGAAGTCACAAAATGAAGTTCTAATGCTTTTGTAAAATAAACCCAAGTGGTAACCTAACTTTCTTTGTGCATGAACTAGAAACAACAGAGAGATTTGCAGTCTATATGAAAAGAAGCAAATTATAGCTTTTGCTCCTCCCAAAGTAGTGGTGATACTCACTTTATTGTTCCACTTTGAAGATCCAGCCTAGTGGGTCCTGCCGTCAAAACGTGGAAAATTAAGAAGAATAGCACGAGTCTGAATACAATTATTGTCATGGAATTTTGGTGGTGGAGCAGAACGGAAGATTGCATCCGCTGGTGGACCAGAAAATATTTTTGGGGATGGGGACTAAACTTTTTTTTTTTTTCCAAGGGGAGCTACATTAAGCATTTAGGGAGTGTTATTCAGAATTTATAAAAAATGAATATACATAACGTGGAACAAGGTTTGAACTTTGAACTCAAGATCTCCTGGATATAAAATCACATGACTTAACCAACTACACCAACTGATTGTTATACACCAACTACTCCAAGGAGTTCTCAAGTTTTCTAGTACAGTTGGCAGTATTATGATAGTAGTGTGTGTAGTATTGATGTGGCAAGAAAAGGTTTATGTCAACCTAGTGTACTTGTATTTTCATGGTATTCTTTATGCTATATGGTTATCGAACACACTAATATTGAAGGAGTTCTATGTTCTTATTTGGTAATGGATGAACACTTGTTCGCAAGTTGTTAAAGCATCAACTGGGATTTGTCTAGAAAAGCTTACAACCATCCTCTAGCAATCTTAGAAAGTCCTTAACAACTCGTAAAAAGTTGGAACAGAGTACATGATAAAGGTACCTTATGTATGAGTTACATTACCATAGAAAGATGTGCTTTGTAGGTGCGCACGTGTGCATGTGTATGATAAGTTAAGCATGGGGTTAAACTCTTATTTGCTACTCCATGATGTGTATTATGTCTGAGGTTTGATGATTTGATCAGCACCTAGGAATATGTTGCATGGGACCATTTAAATCAATCTTTGTAGAAGTTGATCATCATATGTTGACATAAGGTTCTGTAGGAAAATATCGATTGCTTATTTAGGAATTAACGGAAGTTTCAGCACGTGTAAAAGATCTATAGTGCTTGCTTGAAGAATTTTTCTAGAGTTAGTATCGACAAATATCATGTATTCATGTTGTCTTATATAACCTCCTTTACCCTTGTTTGATTCTCTTGTTACCTGCTGTTAAAGATATTATCTTGTTCGTGAAAGAGAAGGAACATTTAGTACAATCAAGGTTGTAAAAGTCGATAGGAGGGAGTCGGGCGGGTGCCTAGCCCCGCCTTGGCGCCACCTAATTCTAGGCGGTCCACAAAAGGCAGTCCAAAAAACTGCTGAAAATTGTCCATAGATCCCAAATAACCTTGGTTGTCACGTGTCGGGCGGGCATTGGGCGCCTAGCGCCTAGGCGCCCACTAATCCCGATTTTTAGAAAGTTACAGTATCAATACATCAATGTTGTCCGTATTTGAACTTGTTTAAAACTTTTAGTAGAAAAGGTCAATCTTGTAAAAGTTGATCATCATATGTTGATATAAGATTCTGTAGGAAAATATTGATTGCTTACTTGGGAATTAATGGAAGTTTTAGTACATGTAAAAGATCTATAGTCTTTCTTGAAGCAATTTTCTAGAGTTAGTATCGACAAATATAATCTTGTCTTATATAACCTCATATACCCTTGTTTGATTCTCTTGTGACCTGCTGTTAAAGGTATTATCTTGTTCGTGAAAGAGATGGAACATTTAGTATAGTATCAAGACATCTATGTTGTCCGCATTTGAAATTTAAAACTTTGAGTAGAAAAGCTCATAGTCTACATATATATTGGTTAAAGATTTTCCATTTTAATGCATTCTAATTATTCTATATTTTTAGAAATGGTTGTCCCAGATGTAGATAAAAGTTTGCTCGAGCAACTTGAATCAATGGGATTTCCACCTGCTCGTGCGACAAGAGCACTCCATTATTCTGGTAGGATTATGTCTGGCTTCTTTTCTTATTTCATTCAATCATTAATTGGAAGTTGATCACCTACCAATTCTTTTCAAATATTGTGAATGATCTAGTACAATCTTGTGTTAAGTTCATGAGGTAGTAAAATGTGCAGGTATTCTTGTTCCGACTAAGCTTTATCAGTTTATTGGGAATAGGCCAGTCATTAATGACTGTCCTTGTCATGGGCTACTAGCACCAATACCCCCTCCCATTTAATTATTGTCTGGGCTGGGATTCAAACCCACGCCCACTCATCCCCTCCCTTATTAGTGTTACCACTAGGCCACCCCCTTGGTGATCCGAGTTAGCTTTACTGAATGCTGATTATTTGATATATGCAAATTATTGCTTAATTGCGGGATGAATTTTTGCCTATGGTTCTCATGGAATATGATCAATTCTAGTTCTGAATTTGTGGTAGATTGATTAGCATATTTTTATCTGTAATGGCTTGTTGACCGTATCATCCTTTTCTTATGTGATGTAATGTCATGTTGAAGTAGGCTTTGCATTAAAATTAAAAGGAGCCATAGGATCTCATGTCAGATGGGAATCTTAAGGGGGGGATGCTATGTTCCTGAAGTAGATAATTGAGTGGATCATAGTACTGAAAGATGGTCTGCACTTATGAGTCATGAATTTCTAGGTTCATACAGATCTTTATTGAATATAAACCAGCAGTTCTTGGTCACAACCTATCCAGTTAAGTTTACAGTTAGTATCCATAATAGAAATACCAACAACAATAATGGAAAAGCCTCAATACTATTTGAACTAATAATCTAATAATTAATTAAAGTTACTTCTTAGCTGGTAGTTATAATCTAGAGAGAGCCTTGCCAGAAAGCTTAAATTACCAATTCGTGAATGGCAAACGTGTATATTAGTCATGCAGTTTAAAGTTCATGCTAGCAAGGAGCATCCAGTTCCTCATAGTCAGAATAAGTTTAGACAGAGATAAGATGATACAATTTGCTATAGGGATGCATAATTATTAAAGGCACAGGCACACTGAGGCACAAAGGGTGTAAAAAACTGAGGCACAAGCCTCATGAAGGCAAGGTGCACATTTATTCAAGTTTTTAAAAATATTTACAAATCATATATGACGATATGTAATATATATTGAAATTGGAAGTGGTTATAGGGCATGACTATATATCGTGTGGTTTTTTTCCTTTTGATCTTACTGAGCAGGAAAGTTGTTGAGTTTCTAGGACTTTTTTTTTTTCCGCTTTGATTTTAAGAGACTTTTCAGTTTCCAAGAGATATTAACTGATCTAACTGTGGTCCCTACTCTGGTAGTAAAAAAAATATAAAAGGAAACATAAAGCAGCATTTGCTTGAGATGCGCCTCAATTGGGCATGAGGTTCACTATGCGGCTGAGGCGTGCGCCTCACGAAGAGCGCCATGCCTCACTTGTTCCGAGAGGCACCTCGGCTGGAGCCTTGTGCGCCTTCGCCTTTGATAACTATGCAATAATGCAAAGTCATATTGATGACACATGAAGCCAAAGAGATTCAAAAGAAATTTGATTTTTCTTGCTGATCCTTGGGATTGATTAGTATGCAAGGACTTTGTATAGAAAAGACATAAGCAATAAAATGTAGAAAGTAAGATACTAATCTACTCTTCAACAAACTTCACTGAGTAGGGACCATAAGATTTTCAAGATTTAACTTCTGGGTACAGCCCATGTCCCTTTACTAATAGGATTGGACATAAAAAAAAAAATTTCATGTAGGTCGTGTCCTGTCAGATAAGTCTCGTATTGGAAGGCACCATCCTGAAACTAAACAAATCTTATAGGAAACTAAGAAACCGAGGGTTTAAGTATCAACCTGAATTGACACATTATGGAACAGAATTAGAGGGCCAGTTCAAAACCACTGACGCCATCCCCACCCCCCACCCCCCCCACCCCCACCCACCCCCCCCCCCCCCCCCCCCCCCCCCCCCCCCAAAAAAAAAAAAAAAAAAAAAAAAAAACTGTTGGAACTATAATCATAGGAAGGAAAGGTCTGATTCTGAAACAGAGTTGAAACTAAGGAGAAGAAGCTTGCCTCAAAGCCTAGTTGAATTTATTTTATCGGTCACTTAGTTAACTTTGCTAGTAAGGATCAAGATGAACGAAAAGATTTTCTACTAAAATGTTGCATTATTCTCTTCTAACTGAATATGGTTCGCAGTTTCGATATCAGAATCGGTATCGAATCCTTCCTATGAGTATTGGGATCGACAATATCGGCGTTTTCGGATTGAAGTATCGGATTTTTTGGTATCAGAAAACAAATAATTATTAATAAATTATCAAACTTTTAGTAAAATATATTTTATGTATTTAGCCATAATTCTAAGCATTTCTTGTGTTATTTCTTAGTAATTTTGGAATTAAATAAAATAGTAGTCACCCTTGTCAATTGTTTACCTGCTATAGATAAGTTTTATTTATTTTTTTACATGTTTTTACAACTTTACTATGCTTTTATGTTCTTGCTGATTGGTCTTTTTCGATCAAATCTTCTTTACCGAATTGACTGAAAAAGTATAGTTTGCAGTATCGGCCGATACCGATCCGATACAACCAATACCAATACACTTTGGCATGTCCCGATCCGATACTGACCACTACCGATACCGACGTTGGGGGGGTCTTTCCCAGTCAATTTGGTAGAAAAAATTGAATGAAAAAGACCCCAATAGTAAGGGTGTAAAAGCATAGCAAGCATGTAAATGAAGAAACTTATTTATCGCTGTTAAAACCAATCAGTGAGGGTGACCAGTATTTCATTCAATTACAAAACAATTTAGAAACAAATAAAATACTTAAAATTATGCCTAAATGTATAAAATATTTTTTCTAAAATTTTAATATTATTTGCTTTCCGATACCAAAAAAATTCGATACTTCGATTTGAAACCGTCGATACTGCTGATACCGATCCTTAAAGGAAGGGTCCGGTACTGATTCCGAGTCCGATACTGTGAACCTTTGTGAAAAAGAGACTCCCGATGTTAGTATCAGTCAGTATTGGTATCCGCTGGTATCGGATTGTGACATGCCAAACCATCGGTATCGGCCGTATCAGATCTGTATCGGCCGATACTGCAAATTATGCTGAATATATGCCAAATGAAAAGAAGTTCTACTAAAATGTTGCATTATTCTCTTCTGACTGAATATATGCCAAAAAACAAAGGTTAGCAGCCCAATGGTTGAGTCTTGAGACCTTTGGTATGTGAAGGAAAATCCTGGCTTCAGAGCCCGGGGAACAGTAAATGACTGACCTTTATATCTAGAAGTGAAAGAAAACTTTAAAATGCATTACTGCTATGTTATTATTATGTAGTAGACAAGATATAGTGGAAGTAAAACTGCTTCAGTCATGAGGTTATACTCTTTGATTTATGTTTATAGTCGACCAAGCCACCTTTGGTATGTGAAGGGGAAATCCTAGGTTCATTTCATAACTTTGGGAACAGTAAATGACCGGCCCTTTGATCTAAAAGTAGAAGAGAAGTTTGAAACACATTACTGAACTATGTTATTATGCTGTTCGGCCTGTAACTTGATAATATATAGTGGAAGTAAATGTTCTTTGTTTATTAGGTTATACTCTTTGATGTAAGTTTATAGTCGATAAAGCCACCTGATATTAGGAATGTCTCTCTTTCAGGAAATAGTAGCGTTGAGGCTGCCATTAACTGGGTTGCAGAACATGAAGATGATCCAGATATTGATGAGATGCCTATGGTACAATCTTGAATTTGATCTTATTATTTTTCCCTGCAGATTTTTTGATGCTCCGACTATGTGATAGCTTTTTGGTCTGTTGTCAACCATACTGTGCTGTAACAAATTCCTTTAGCTGGTTGCTTCTAATTTCTTTTCGGGCACTTGAGACAGATTGAATGGGAGACCTTAATTTTTGAAAGAAAAAAACCCCTCGTCATCTGAAGAAATATTTTGATCCCTGTCACCAGACAATTTTTTCGAGTCCACATATAATCTGAGCATACTTTTGTTACACCCATAAGCTTTAGGTGCAAAGAACTATAAAACACTATACATGGATAGTGTTAAGAGTTATTATTGTTATTTATCCTACATGGGTACAATGAATTAGTTGTGGGTGTATTTATCATCATGCATATTAACATATATGCACATATGGTGCAACCTAGGGACTAAGTCCTTGCACTCTCATTTTTTTTTCTCTTTTCTTCCTCTCATCTCCAAACTTCACTTGGTATCAGAGCAACTTGAAGGTACTGCAAATCTCATGCACGTTGCCATCGATCAAACTTGGCGGTAAGTTCGATGGTGGTTCGCCGGGGGGGGGGGGGGGGGGTTCGGGTCGGGGCAGCTGGCCCATTTTTTGGCGTTGTTTGATGATTGCGTTTTTTGTCGTTCGTAGTTCATGGTTGTTCATGGATTGTTTATGAGATCTAGGATTTCTTCAAATCTCGGTATTCGTGGTTGATAATCGTTGTTGGTTGTGACATGTAGGGTTTCTATAGATCTCCATTGGTTATTTGTTGTCGATTATGGGTCTTTGTGAGTTCTAAGGTTCCATATATCGTCTTTCTGTTGCATCTGCAAGTATTATGGGGAACGAATGGCGAGATTAATAGCGGTGGTGGTGAGGGTGCTCCTCCTTCTTTTACTGTTATTCACAATTATGAATTGGAAAATCAGTTACAGCGGCGAAACTCAATAGTTGCGAACTACCTTGCCTGGTCCAAGTCTATCAAAGTAGTGTTGAGAGTGAAGAAGTTGATAGTTTTTGACGGAAGAACCCTCACCTAAAATGTTCGTTGAGTATGCGGATTGGATGAGTGCAGATGCATATGTTATATCATAGTTGTGGCATAGTATGAAGCCGCACATCGTCTCTAATATTCAGTGGTGTGAATCCTCTAAACAGATTTGAACATGCCTGGAAGAATCATATTCGCAGAAGTGGAATGTGGTTCGTATCTGTGAGTTATATGAGTTACTGTTTAATACAAAGTAGAATGAAAAGCCTGTGAATGAATATTTGGCTTCAAAAAAGGCTTTGTTGGAGGAACTATTGCAATATCATCATATTACTACTGATTTGAAGGAAGCTCAGCGACAGAAGGAAGAGTGTCATGTTTCACTTATCCTAGCATGCTTGGATCCTCGAACCTTACAAGCCTCAGATCCTTGCTGGAGAGCAGTTATCTACGGTGGTAGATACTTTCTTCCATCTCAATCGTTTTTTTCTAAGACATAGTTTTGTGGTGTCGAATAATTTCGTATGGAGATGTACTGGGACAACCAATCGGCAATTTTTATTGCAAGTAATTCAGTATTTCATGAGGACACTAAGCATATCGAGGTATATTGTCATTTTGTTCATGATTTGTTGTTGAAAAAATAAATCATCACTCCATATGTTCGGTATGAGGATCAACTAGGTGATATCCTCTTCAAACCACTTGCTCGTGGTCCATTTTTTTGATTTATGTAACAAGATGCATGTTTGATTTCTATGCTTCAGCTTGAGGGAGAGTGTTAAAGTTATTATTGTTATTTACCTTATGTGTGTACAATGAATTAGTTGTGGGTGTATTTATCATCATGCATATTAATATAAATACACATGAGGTGCAACCTAGAAATTGAACCCTTGCACTCTTTTTTCTCATTTTCATCTCCTCTTCTCTCTCTCCTCTCAAAACTTCACCGATAGCAATTAGTATATTGTTGTATATATGAATCTTCCATTGATAGCAATTACTATATTGCTGTATTTATGAATCAGCCAGGTGAATGACAGTGTTGTATTTCATACCAGGGTTGCATGGTTCTATGTGACAGTATTGAAAAAGAACGAAGAACTAATCCACTACTTTGCCGCTTCATGTTATAGGAGATAGTATAAAGCAAAGCTTTATTAGTATGAATACCCGTTTCACTCTAGCATGTATTTCGATTATAAAATGATAAAACAAATTTTGGGCAAATACCAACCTTTATTAGTATATATCACTATACATGCATTGTTGTCCATTCTACAATTTCTAGAGGCAGCTTTGTTCTGTTATTTTTTTTTCTTTTCAAATCTGTAGCCTCTTATATAATTTGAATGTTTGGCGCATGAAAATGCTGCCAAGTTTCATTTGTATTTACATGCAAGATTTTCTCTTAGGTATTCTATATGCTGACAAGTGCAATTCCAAAATATGGGATTAAAGAATCTTGTGCTTCTGTGTAATTCAAAACATTTATTGATAATATGATTTTACCATAAGTTTCCAACTTTCTTTTTTAGGTGCCTGCTAATACCAAAATGGATATTGACAAACCATCATTAACTCCAGAGGAAGTGAAGATAAAAGCACAAGAGCTAAGGTTTGTTTATTAATCTTGCTAACAAAAAATAAGTGTTCTCCATGATTTATGTATAGCTTTCATGGCACTGAAGATTAATGGAACTTAAGTCTTCTTTTACTTATGTAATAATGTCTCATCATGCTTTCATATTCCTTTCATGATCACTTCATTGCCTGTTTGTCAGTTTTTGTTAGAACATTGACTACTGTAGTTCAAAATTACAAACTACCTAATGACTATATAGATCCATTCTAGATAACCAATGAAAGCAATATTTTTATGTTTATTCTTTAAATGAAGCATTATTCGCCCTGAATACTTGGAAGCAGCACAAGTTGATATAATATAGCATTTTTGCTAGAATTGAAGAACAAGAGTGATTTCTCGTTAGGCAAGAGTATTGTAGCTGAACTTTCAGCTAAAATATATTAAAAAGTTCGAAAAGACATGACATAAGTGCAAGAGTAAATATTGTAAACCTCTTATCTATGGTCTGATGTTGGAAAACCTATCACATTGGCATTCCTTTTGCTTCCCTTTCTGTTGGATGGGTTGTCCATTTTGTATAATAAGACGAGCATACCCTTAACTCATAGTAAGAAAAGGAATAAAGTAAAAACAGAGGGTTTCATGTAAATCACCCTTTCTCTGTTTTCTCTATTTGTTTGCCCATTGGCCATGTCTGTTCCAAAGAGCAAATGGTTGATGCTAACGCCACTCAGTGTGTGCCCCGACTGTGTCATCGGTGAACAAGGCGGAGAAGGTTATTCTCAAGAGTATTGACATTTGTTTGCCCATTGGCCATGTCTGTTCCAAAGAGCAAATGGTTGATGCTAACGCCACTCAGTGTGTGCCCCGACTGTGTCATCGGTGAACAAGGCGGAGAAGGTTATTCTCAAGAGTATTGACCGGGCAACTAGTGGTTGCTAAGATGGGAAAATATGTTCTTGGTAGCGTGAGAAGAAAATCTTACTTCACCCATCCTCGTCACTGCTACAAGAGCCTTAGTGTTGTCCCCCGTTTGACCCTATTTTGCCTTGTGGTGGCACCCTCAACTTCGGACATATATCCGGATTTATAATATGTCGACTGTGCTACAGCTTCATTGTTATGTTGTACAAATTCGGCTAAAGGCTGTCCATTTCCGTGTCCCATACAAACAAATAGGTTACATGATTGGTTGGATTGGGGTACAATTTGATGGACAGGGGTGAAATCAAATAGGTCATCTAAATACGGGCGACTCATTTAAGTTTATTTGGTTGGGTTGGATTTAGGTAATGGAACATATCCAATCTAAAATCGACCCAATAAATGGTTTATGCCCTTCTCTAACCAGGAATCAATGTCAAAGAAAAAACAAAAGTATGCAGAGAGAAGAAATCAAGCTTACTTGGGGCTCGGTGGCCGCGACCTTGACGGCCAATGGCAATGCCAATAATTTTTGCAGTAGGGCCCAGAACATATAATAGTTTTTGTAAATTTATGTTGACTGAGTCTATAGCATTAAATACATGAACTATCTAATTTTCAAGCATGACAACAAACTTAGAATTTTGCATACAAGTTATGAAGTAGAAATAGGTTAGAAAGAGAAAAACTTGAAAGTAGAAGCCATATGCAGAATCATCATTATGACATACATTTCAAAATTTTGGACATTGATTTAACACACTCCTTGTGCAAGTGCTTTACACGACCTTTAGCAATGAGAAAAAAAAACATACCGATGCATTGATACAAGCAATTTTCATTTTATATACGTTGCTCTCATATGACATCATAATTTATTTCTGACCTTTAAGACTTGAAAGAAACAGCAAACAAAAACAAAACCTACTAAGTCTAATTATATCAACAATGAACTTTCTAAGTTACCCTACAATAAAGTAATCGCCTCTTTCACTTATTTGTTGTGAGCTAGGTCAAGGAGAATGGACGACAATAAATCCTTTATCAGAATTTTTTGGGCTGCCTAATTAAATTATGACGATTTTATATGTAATATTTAAGTGTTTTATTGAAATGATTTCACTCTAAAAGAGGACACTTTTCACGTCCAGAACGTTACTAGAAAGTACCATAATATAATTGATGGTTATTAGTTATATTTACAAATTTAACGTTTTAAAGTTGTGTATATATATATATATATATATATATATATATATATATATATATATATATAATGGCGTCCATTCTAGTGGTTGGACGCCCGTGGTCAAGCCACCCAGCCAGCTCCCAAGGGGATTCGAATTCAGTATACAGACATTTTCAAAAAATTAGGATACAAGTACAGTATGGTTGCAGAAAATTATATATATATATATATATATATATATATATATATATATATATATATATATATATATATATATAGTTATCCCCCTTTTCTAATATATCTATGTTATTGGAAATCCCCCCCTCTTTTGTTTTGATTAGTACTTTTCTAGACCTTCAAGTGGTACAATTTGGTCCAGTGTGTTTACCCTCCACTGTATGTAGCAGTTTTTTCTTCTCATGGACTGAACAAATTTTGCCAACAGCTCATTTGTCAATAAGCTAGCTGACAAGAAACTTATTTTTCTCCTAAAATTTCTAAACTCTGGTTTCTCTTAAGGCTACTTTGGTGAATGTATTTTAAAGAAAAATTGACCCAAACTTATTCCACTATGGGGTTGTTTCATTATATATCATTTATATTGCATTCATGTTAACAAAAACAAGAGATGAATGGCTACAATAGATTTGGTTGATTGGGAGAAGAGCAACCTCTAGAGGGTTGTGCTCAAGTGGGTGTTACCAGAATTCGTTATATATAATGAATTGCGTTCCACAACTCACATTCCAGAACATGGCACTATAATGAACTAGAACATGAAAGTCCCCGTTCCAAATTTCTAACAAATGTGAAGATCTCTACATTCAAACCCCTCAACAAAGTTATATATCTTAGTTCATCTTTAAGTGTACTGAAGAAGTTTCGAGGTCAAAAAAGACATCGGGGAGAATCGCTATGTAGGTGATGACCTCTCTTTCTACGAGTGGCTACTCACACGAGCGCCCTCGACCACTTGCTAGCCTATCTTCTCATTATTCTTCAAGGCATGGTAGTCAAAGGCGCGTCTCCTAGCAAGGCGCAACAGTTGCGCCTCGCACCTCACTAGGCAAGGCGTCTTTCTCCGGGTGCACCCAAGACGTGCCTTTCAGCAAGGCGCAACTAAGAAAATGTACGCCTAGGCAGGGCCGACCTAGAGGTAAGCCAAACAAGACTTTGTGCTTGGGCAACCCCCCTTTGCTTGGGGCAACCCCCAATCTCCGCATGGCCACAAGACGTTGGGGTCGTGGGTGACCCTTCAGGATCGACTTACAATAAGGGTGGAGGGGCAACCAAAACTAACTCTGTATAGGGCAACCCAACCCCGTGGGCTGGCCCCGCGCCTAGGAATGTCTTATGTTTTTAAATTTTTTTTAATAAAAACTTTTGAGGTAGGGAGATTGCTCTTACCTCATACAGGTGGGAGGGAGGTAGTTCTTTCCACGGTTGCTAAAGTTGGCTACAGTTGAACATGAAAAACTAAAATGTACTAAAAGCGTGGTAGAGAGAGTACAAATTCTTGTTAGTTATTTTGACTGATTTTTGTTATGTTAGTTCACTTGATTATGTTTTAACATATTTTTGTTGGTTTTAATGTGTTATTTGGTTTTGTTTCTTACATAAATAATTTATTTATTTATGTATGTATATCTTTATTATTTTTTATTGCGCCTCGCTTCACTCGGACGTGCGCCTTGCACCTTTGACTACCTTGCTTCAAGGTTGTAAAAGGCGCTAGTCGGGTGGGCACCGGATGCCTAGCGTTTAGGCGTCTGCGGTTCAAACCCCCCCCCCCCCCCCCCCCACCCACCCACCCACCCAAAAAAAACCCTAGTGTAATTTGCAAATGAAGTCCATAAAACCAAAAAAAAAACATGCATAGTTGGGGTCGGGTGGTCTAGATGGGCACGCCTAGGCGGGTACGAGGCGCCTAACCGCTGCCTAGGCGACCGCCTAGGTCGACTTTTAGAACACTGTTGTTCTAAATAATTTTCCACATTCCGAAGAAGCTTACTGGGACCTGTGGACAATTTTATGGTGTGCCCCTTTTTTTTCGTGTTCCAAGCCCCAGGTAACCTGCATCAAGTTATCTTGTGGTGACACCCACAATGTTGTAAGGTTTAGGTATCATACACAATAGGAAAGGAAGTTGAATGCGGTATTCTACTCATAATTAGTGGGTACACCCTACCCCATTGAAATATTTTCCGGAAACGAGTGTTCTAATTCGTGGTACATTTGCGAATCAATATCAATACATTTGGCAATCTGAGTCTAATGTTGAAGTCTGAACTCGTTTTTGCGGAATATACTTTCAATACTAGAGTTTGAAAAAAGCTTGAGATTTATTGTCAATTTGGGCGTCCATAGCTGCAGACTTTCTTGAACTTTGACTTCCTAGTTTGTATCGTAGTTGTTTCCTTGATGCCTCAGGAGTCGAGACTCATGAGCCACCACTCCGTTTTGCATTTTGCTCGTGGAAAGAAGGGAATGAGTTTAGGATCCTTTTAGGAAGGTTCTGAGTCTTTTTACATTTCATTATGTTGTGTACTTTTATGGTTTATGTGAAAGAGAATCAACCAACCCAAATATGACCTACCGTTCTTCCGTCAGTCTAGTCAAGTTCGAGCCACAAATCGGGAAAGGAAGCACTCATTGATGCTGGAGGTTTTGGGCATGTTTTTGGTATGGCACAGTTGTATTTTTATTTGGACTGCCTCATTCTAGTTGATGATGTATTATCATGGAAAGCCAACTTCTATATCTTATTGTATGAATTATAGTGAGATTCTTTTGATGTTTTCTATAAGTTGTTCGTTTCTGATGACACATTGAATTTTCAATAAGTAACTGATATGGATCCAAGTAGTATTTTAATGTGTACCGTAAACCAAATTAGCGAACCAACTCAACCTACTTTCCGTGTACCGAAAATAAAGACCGGTAGCATATAGCATGGATCGTTGCATAATGAAAACCACTTAACGTAGCATAGTTCATTCTTATGTTTTATTTTATATAGATTTTTATCCTTCTATACTTTAATCATCTTTTAAATATTAATCTCTTTTGTAAGTACAGGGAACGTGCTCGTAAAAAGAAAGAAGAAGAAGAAAAGAGAATGGAAAGAGAAAGAGAGAAGGTATTGCTGAAATTATGTTAATTTTCTTTCTCAAATGTGATCTTTTGATAATGGTTGCATTTTCTGTATATGAAGCATTAGTATGACCAATTTGGAAAGATAGTGGTTCTATAGTCTCCCTGTATATGTTTTGGACTGTCTAAGCAAGAAAGTAACATTGTGTAAGATGTAGCCAAACAAATCTATAGAATAACTTAATCGCTGTTAGATTTATTCAATTTCTCTATGTAACTATATTTATTGCTTACAGTTTTTTTTGTTTCTTCCTGTGCATTTATGCATGTTATCATAATTTCTTTAGTTTTAGTGCTATACATATTTCCAAAATGCTATCCTTTTTCCCTTCATATAATTTGTGGATTAATTAACTTTCAACTTCCCTTTATCCATAGTGATTAATTATCAAATATTATTGTGGACAAGAGGTGCCAAAATGTAGCAGGACTGAAGCAGTAAGAGAAAAACACAATGGCTACTAAACTGGCTGGGAATGGCTTATACAGAACTAGTAGAGAAAATGAATTCCTTTGATCACCCCAAACTCAGACATTTGGTTGTTTTTTCTTTTGCTTCTATCTTGCGTAATGGTCCCAAACTGTTGTGCAGGAGAGGATTCGCATTGGCAAAGAACTCCTAGAAGCAAAACGAATTGAAGAAGATAATGAGAGAAAACGGTATGCTTTTCTCAAGGGTTTTGGTATTGAAACTAAACTTGTAAGGAAGAAGAAGATCAATTGTATTCAATTTGAATTTCAAAGTAAAAGGGATTCATACATTTTTCACAATGTTTCTCTATACTGCCTTCCCCTATTTATCAGACAGCTGGGCAGTTTTACATGATGCCTCATCCATAATTTCATTGAAAGGAAAAAAGACCACTTTGTGGCTGTAAAGTGATTTTCTTTCTTTTGTAGCATTGGCTATTATGTTTACATCCTCTCTCTTCCTGAAATCCATCTTTTCAGATACTGCCTGGTTTGCAAATATTACAAAAAGTCCATTTCTTTTCCACAGAATAATTGCCTTAAGGAAGGCAGAGAAAGAGGAAGAGAAGAGAGCAAGAGAGAAAATTCGTCAGCGCTTAGAGGAGGATAAGGTCCTTGACACGATTCCATAGTACTTCTAATGTCTTTTATAATTATTGGCAGTTTAATTAAGTACAAGTCATTTCATTTTTTGCGGAGTCCCTTAAATGCAAACTTTATATTCATCTTTTTGTGGTTGAAGTTGTAGGATATTTTGTGATTAATCTAGATGTTAATTGATTGTTGGTTATAAATATTTATACCACCTCTCTTGGTACTTGGTTTAAAGTTCTTTATCATAGGTGAAAGAAACACACAGATTTACTCAAGAAATCAACAGATGCATAAATATTTGTTATCAAGTGATCCAAGGACATAAACATGTCAGTAAGAGGTAGGGAGGTGAATTTTTTCAATGCAAATTGCAGCTCCACTTGTATATAGTTAATTGGTAACAAGACCAGTTGAGAGGTTCTCTTATATCTGAATGCTGAGGAATAACGATAGATGTACTTGCCAAATGACACCTTTTGAAATTTGTTATCTTATCCTGCAACTGACGTTTGGTCGGCTGCTTCTCATCCAACCTGGTATAGTTACCAGTTGGATGCCTATGCAATGTCTTCCAGATAGTCTTTGAGCTGCTTATTGTTTCCAATTTTGAAAATAGCTGAAGAAAATCATCAGGTCCCATCCTTCCCCGGACTCTGACCCTAACAGACCTTTTGGGAAATTTCTGTTAACTGCCATTACATGATCCCTTAGCTCTTTAGTCCAAAATTTAGTCAATTCTGTTTTAAAGTTCAACAATATTCCTAGCCATACCCATATATGAATTTAGATTTCGGCAATGTGACCTTTGAAATCAGAAACCTACTGGATATGCTGCAATTGGGGTTAATATAAATTAGAAATCCATATCATATGAACAAACACCCCCAATGTACAAGGATATAATGGGGTAATTAATGTTAATCCTCCTAGGAAGTGTGACAAAAGAGAGGAAGATTCCATTTAGAAGAAGGTTGATTATAAAGAATCAATTAAGGAAGCAAGATAAGTACCCAGTTTTATCAAGAAAGGAAATGGATAAGGGAGGGTTTCTTCATTAGGTAGCCGATGACCAGCGTAAAACTTGTTGGGATCTCTACAAAATGAATCCTCAAATAATATAAATTTAGTTACCCCTCTGTAGTGATTTGTTGAATTGATCCCACCCTCAAATGATGATTCTACTGTTACAAAGGACATTGCCCTTAGCATACATAAGTGGTAGGAAATAGTACAAATCCCGACCTAATAATTTGGGGAAAATGCTTTGTTTTTCATCAATTGGACCATTAACGTCTATCTGCCCGCTCTTCACTGCTGAAACTCTGTTATATGTTGTTTCAAAGATTATGAAAAATTTCTGGTAGATAAACCAATTTAAGGGGAGAGAAACTAAGAACAACAGGAACTGCTATTATGCATGATGAAAGTGCAAAGTTGATCCTTTCTGCTCAGTGCAAAAATGCTCGTAGATTTGATTGTGGAAACATTTTATTTTTCGGTAAAGTATTTTGCGAAAATATAATTGTGTGTGTCATCATGATAGACTTCCATATGAAGACGAGTAAAGCATACTCCTCGGACAATGTAATTTTTAACACATGTATCTGGTCTGGAATTGTTCTCTTGCTTTCAGAAGAGAGACTAGGCATGTTGTCTTTCAATTATTCCCACGTTTTTTGGCAATGTAGATAATTCAGCCAATTAATTTGGTACACTTCAGTTGCTGTCTTATTAAGCTTGTCATATATTTGCACATGTCTGTGCTGCTGTTATAAATTCTTCTAACTGTGCTGCTGAAGTTAGGTTGTTAGAACCATAAAAAGTTCATATTGGATGCGGACGGCTGCCTTGGCATCTATGTTATCAAATATGACTTTGTCTTGACAATCTTATTCAATCTTTAGAACCACAAAAGTTGTTACTTAAGTTGTACCTTCACATCTTTGTTATTAAATGTGTTTTGGCCATGTACCTTGCGCTCTACCTGGTCTTGTAGGAAGTTTTGATGCACTGCCTTTTACTTCATTTTGAGTTGAGTGCATTGCTTCAACACATCCACAACTTTGCTTTCCAAAGTATATTGCTTTTCTGGTTATGGACCCTATATTTGTACAAATCATTATTGACATCATGCACGTGCTCATGCTAGCAAGCAGTGCATGACTTTTGAATCACACTTTTTGGGGAAAAAAAAACATACAAAAAAATCAGATGTACTCATCATTCCATTTACGGATAAGTTGGCGAAGACATTATGGAGTTCATCTTGAAGACAGTTGCTCAACTGTAGAATGTATTTTCGTCTAGAGGCCATATATTTCTACTGTAGTCTGTACATATTTTCAGTTTCTACCTCTGTATATATTATGAACGTACTTCGTAGGTTTTTAAATCACATATTTTGATATTGAGAAACTTAAGTTATTGCATATAATATATAGTATTTATAGGCTAAAAAGTTTTCAGCAATGTAGTTGGATGGTTATTTTTATTTACATCAAGATAGACTCTATATTTAGTCATTGCTGTGGACATATGTGGTGACTTGCCTGAGAATGAATTGAGCAAATAGCCAGCTAATCCCAAATTAGATCATTAGAAACATAAAAACTGTCAACATATCTTCATAGGCACTAGAAAGAGACTTGGCTTGAGTGACTCCAACATTATGTGTTGCATTTGTGTGATCATATGATACAGATGAATAAATATGTACTTAAAATATATCGATTAACTATCTTCTACTGTTAGACACCTAACTTATGAAAGTGATTTTTGTCTCAATTGATTAAAACAGCCACAATAATACTTGTCAAGCCTTGACCTTGTTATTTAGGATGAGTTTTGTGATATCTTCTCTAGTCCTTACATTATGGGGGAACAATGTTATTGTCATATATCCCGTTATTCAGTTGTCACAGTTCCTCCTCTCTTTTGTCACTTACACTCTATTTGCTATCAAAGATTATGAACAAAAAGTTGTCTGTCTTATATTAGCACTAAGCTGCTTCTTGTTTGTCTCTATGTGTCGGTGAATAGTCAGAGCATAATCATGAATGCCACTTAGTTCAAGGTCATTACCTTTTGTCCTGACATTCAACTGTTTGAAATTGCAGGCATGAATTTCTTTAACATATATTAATGAGGTTAGGAACCATTAATTCATGTTATATACTTGTAATCCAGGCTGAAAGAAGACGAAAACTTGGATTGCCACCCGAAGAACCTGGATCCTCCAAGCCTGCGCCCCCTCCTGTGCAGGAGAAGAAGGTACCATAACTATTCATAAAGTTATTTTGTTTACATATTATGAATCTTGGATAATATATACTTTGGGAATTATATATTTCAGACTTTATTACCAATCAGGCCTGCTACAAAGGCAGAGCGAATGAGAGACTGTCTACGATCGCTCAAGCAAAATCACAAGGTGCTGTCTACTATCACTAACACAAAATTATATATTTCAGTCCCGATTTGATCACCTTTTGCATCAGTTTCCAGAGAACTATCCAATGTCGATTCTGGAAACATCAACTCAATGTTGAGGAAGGTTTTGGATGCATTTTTATGTTAATTGACCAAATACAAATGGCTAATTATTGTCAGCAGAATTTAGTTTTGTTCCTTGCCTTTCTTTCACAAACCAGGTATATCTAACAACCACAGAATAATTGATTGCGCATAAATATCATCATCTCATGATCCGTAAACATTTATCAAGAAGATTTTTTTCCGATAGATGAATAGGGATGTAAAGAGTGAGGTAGTCTTTAAGTGGAAGGGACAAAGATTTTCTCGATAGGTGGATAGGGATGTAAAGAGTGAGGTAATCTTCAAGTGGAAGGGACAATAGAGTTGTTTAATGGAAATTTAAATCCCCACATATTATGGATAGGGATGTAAAGAGTGAGGTAAACTTTAAGTGAAAGGGATAATAAAGTTGTTTAATGGAAATTCAAATCCCCACATGTTAGATTTCTCTAACAAAGGCTTCTCTTCTAATGGAGAAGTTGATAAGTAATTTTCACTAAGGAGGCTAGGATGTTACCCTAACCTTCACCCAAATATAAATATAATTTATAACAAATTTTATCTAAAAGATAAATATAAATTATCTTCACCCAAAGACCCCTCCTAGATTAATACTCCCCTTCTGGGAGAGCGAAGCCCAAACGAGCTTAGAGCTTCATATTAGGAAAGAAGAACGTCCACTTCCCCTAGTGTGTAAATCCTCTTTCTGTCCGATTCGACAAGAAGTTGATAGGTCACCACCATGCATTTTGGGTCTTTCACTCCACAATGCATTCTTTCTTTAGTGGCTCATGCTCAACAAATAGATCATCCACAGATGGTAAGAATTGCATGTTCATGCCCTTGTCCAGCATTGACTTTTAAACAACTTCAGGCTCTCACATTCACCATGAAGTAAAGCGTCATTTTGATGGCAAATCGAGGGGCAAATTGAGTTGTTCCTATATTGCATGACAATCTTGAAGGATCCATAGCCTTCATCTTCTTTCCTTCTCCCTTGCCGCTGCTCCTTGCTTTGTTGGAATCACACAAAATCTCCCAGCTTGAATTGACTTGTCACTTGGTGTTGGTCATGCCGCTCAGTGTATAGTTGCTGAGACAGACTCAGAGGTTCTCTTTGATGATCATATGAATCTTCTGGATCCCTCTAGAAATCCTTATATCTGTGCATACCCTCTTCTCCTTTGGAAGTTGTTGGATCTACATCAACAGTAAATTCCAAATTAAACGGTTTTGCAGCACATACCCAAACATACCTCAAAAGGAGACTTCCCAGTGGAACTGCGGAGATGGTCTTTTGAAGGCGAACTCTCCACAGCTTATATTTCTCTAACAAATGCTTCTCTTTTAGTGAAGAAGTCAAGTAAGTGATTTTCATTACAAAGGAGGGGTTTCCCCCTTTTATAGCTCCAAGGATAACGACGATGAAAAAAACCCTAATGTTCACCCAAAGATGGAACTTATAACAAACCTTACCCAAAAGATAAAAGATGAATTGTCTTCACCCAGAAACCTCCTAGATCACCCCATCACACAAGCCTTATCTCATCAAATGGAGGTCGGGGGTGCAATGTGCAATACAAGAAAGCTCCGTAAAGTGTTATGAACGGTTGTCAACCTGATGTGAAGGCTGTATGTTAACCAAATTTCTACCTACGGTAGCCATGCACAAGAGAGGACTTGTGTAACCCTAGATAGCCAGTTGGCGGTACATAACTTACCTTTTTGGTGACTCAATTTGAGGTCATGTGTAAGTCATCTATATGTGGCGGTAAAATGAGACACAAATCCATCTTTTTTTGTAACTTTTGCTCTTAAAGTCCACATGCTGCATTCTTATTGTTACTCGATGTAGTTTTGCCATCCTGCATCTGATCATGCATTTCAATCCATCATTTAGCTTTAGGGAACTGTACAATGAGATGAGAGCAATCTACATGGGATCTCTGAGTGTACGATGTACCTCCTCTTGGGAGGGAGGGTGTACATTCTCTATTATTTTGCAAGAACTAGGAAGGCTTAGTTACACTAGAAAGTTGAAGAAACTAAGGGCCTTTTTTGTACATAATTCCCCTTTTCGAACTAGGTTGCTTTCTTGTTATAAAACACATGACACTTAATCTTGGGGACATTTAATTTTATAGGATGAGGATGCTAAAGTAAAGAGAGCATTCCAAACTCTTCTTACATATGCGGGGAATGTTGCAAGAAATCCAGACGAGGAGAAGTTCAGGAAGATCAGACTCAATAACCAAGCTTTCCAGGTAACAAAGCATGTTGCATGAGTTGTCAGAGGTTGGACATATTTTCGTTTTGTTTCTTGTATGATAAAAATTATCCTCGTCTCCAACTTCTTTTCCAAAACAGGATAGGATTGGTTGCCTGCGAGGAGGTATCGAATTTCTCGAGCTGTGTGGATTTCAGAAGGAAGGGGACGAGCTCTTGTTTTTGCCCAGGGACAAGGTGGACATGGCTGTTCTGAATTCTGCTGGATCGGAGCTCAATTCTGCCATAGCCAATCCTTTCTTTGGAGTGCTTTAAGACTCGGGTTATATATACTTGTGACATTTTTTTTCCCGGCTAGCCAATGTCTTATGGCTAGGAACTTGTAATTCTGGTAGAGGACCAGGTGAGATAGAAAAAAGAAAAGGAATTAAAAAAAATTGGATAGGATAATTTAAAAAACCTTGTAATCCATGGCATTTCGGACTGTTTGTTTCCCCTTGTGTTTGTTTTGAGATGAAGAACTTATATGACATCGGATTTCCTGGAATATCTTCATTTCTTTTGTTCAGGGAAGTAGTGTTAGTAGTTATGAGTTCTTAACAAATATATTCCAAGATTTGTTTTAATCTCTTTTGCGATAAGGGAAAAGTTGTAAAATATGTAGAAAATTACAGAGAATTCTTTTGTGTTGTGAAAGTGTGTTGATAGAATCTGTCAGTGTGCGGCTATTTTGTTTCTTGTTTGATGGGTTCTTCTCGAATGCTTTAGAACCCTCGAGGTTCACGGCCTTGCTTGTGAAATCATAACCGATATGTTTTTTTCTCATATGCTTCAGAATTCTCGAGGGGCTATTTGAAGCATATAAGATCTTTGTGAGAACTCTCCAAAGAGACTAGGATCTTTGGACTTTGTTCTCGATAGAGAGAAAGCAACTAGCTCGTGAACAAGCTAACAAGTTTTGGACTAAGAGAGAATCTTTCGCTAAACTCTTGTCGTTGAGGTGAAGAGAGGCGATCTCTCTTTTGTGCTTGGAGTCGACTAGTCGGGGATGCTTGTGACCGACCTTTGGATCCTTCTAGCCTTGGAGTGGCCTAGCGGACGACAATGTTCAGTCGCCAACCAATCGGGGCGGCTTGGGACCTCGTCTTCTCGGGTGATAAGGACACTTTGAACGGCATTCATGCAAAAACCAAATCTTTTGGTTGCCAAGCTAAAGACATGTTGTGATAGTCTCACACGACGAGGCTAACATGTTATACTCGACCAGGCTAAAGACATGTTGTATCCAATTGAATTAGGGATTTAATCATATCCTATTTAACGAGGATAATAACATTTTATTCAAATCTAGGATTTAATCACCTCTCATTTAATAAGGATAATAATATCCCATTGATAAAGAGATGTCGCTCGTGGGATAATTGAAACAGAACCTGCATGGTGGGGTTAGCCTCTGGAGATGGTAGACAGCCTGGCGAGGGGGCTCGTCTCACTATATCTGTAATTCCTTTAATTCAAATTCTCATTTTTAATAAAAAAAATTAAAAAAAAAATTAGTCGAATTAATAAAATAAAAAACTTAAAATTATTTCAGAATTTTTTTGAGCTAACTAATTAGTAACATGAAGGAATTTTAATTACTCTCTTAATTCACTAGATAATTCCTTAGCCTAGTCCTAGAGGGGGATTGCTGCTATTACCATTCAACGGAAAAAGTGGTTAGAGAGTAACATGGCCATGATCGATTAGGGTTCTACCAAATTGTGGATCATGCAAAAGCATAATAAACATTCTAAGATAATAATATTGTCAAAGCGAAAACTAGTATCTACAACCTATTAGTAAAAAATTATTTTCATGGGAATACTAAAATTAAAATATCAAGAAATACGAGAATACCAAACATGGATATATAATATACCTATCCAAGGGATACAAATATTCCAGAGTCTATATACGATATGGGATTCGATAAGGTCCAAATCTTCGATCGACTCTCTGACGCCCTCGACTTCGCCACCTCCTTCTTCCCTCCTCCCTCAAAGCAAACGTCGACAACCACAACATAATTGTCTACAAAGAAGCTCCTCCTCCTCTTCTCTCTCTGTTCATGGTTGTCATTACTTAATAATGGGTATCGGTGCTTGAATGAGTGGATGGAGGAATCGAACTTCCAGTTGTGACCCTCGAATTTTGAGGGCTCGAAATACCAAAGTAGTTATTACAACCTACACACACTTACATGTCTTTACAATTTGAGGGCTCGAATTTTGTCGGTCTCGTCTAATATACATGTTGTTTTTCACATCTTCTAGTACATAAAGAGGCTTAAAAACAGCTCAAAAGTGAACCGTCTAAGCCGTGTAAATATCATCAAACATTTAAATAAATTAAAAATAATAATAAATAACTACTACCTAAATACTCTACTAATTATTTTAAAAAAATGTAACTATGTATTTAACTATCTAATAAGATATATTTAAAATTAAATAGTTTAACTCAAGTGGTATATGAATTATTTTTCTTAGTTGTTTGAATTCAAATCCTAATTAAAAAAAAAATTATAATAAATTTGTATTTAATTTTTTAAATATTTTATTCGCATGTGTGTTTGCATGAATATATTACTATTGAGCTATAAAAGCTGGACAAGTATACACTTCACTCCCACAAATTTATACAAGTAGTTTTTTTAGGCAAATGTTAAAGGCCACCCCCTTTTTACTAAATGCAACCATCCTACTAAGGGCAGACATGACTGACTTTTTTTTTACTAAGGGCAACCAAAATTGAACAAGATTGCTAAGGGCAACCCCCTCGGGGCGTCGGCCCGGCCGAGCACCCCTCCCGCCGCTTCCCCGAGGTCCACAATCTCATCCCCATTCACAACCTCCTCGTCGAGCACCCCTCCCTTCGCCTGGAACTTACGGAGTCGGTGGACAGACCTCCATGGACGGCACTGAGCTTCTCCTCCACCTTTGGAGGATCGACGAGCTCGTCGCTGTCCTCCTCCGCGTTCGCATGGAGCTTACGACCTGGAAGAAGAAAATGGGAGGTCAAAGTGACGAATCTCTCCATAAACCCTAGATCCGGACCCGGAAATCCTAGATTTTTTTACGAACTAACCATGATCGGAAAGGTTGGAGAGGAGGATGACGAGGAGGAGAATGGAAGGGAGAGCCCACTTCCTCATGGCTGAGAAATTTCTTTTCCCTCCGCCCCCCTCCCCATGGCGAGGACTGCAGGCCAACCTGCAGTCCTGTCTTCACTTTGGACTACAGGCAAGTCCTGCAGTCACCGTAGGTTGGAAGTTTTTAAAAAAAAAAAGAAAAAAAAAACTTCTGCCAATCGAGGACTGCAGGCAAGCACTGCAGTCATGTCTTCACTTTGGACTGCAGTCCTCGATTGACAGAAGCGGGATGGCCCTTAGTGTTTTTAAAATGACAAACTTGTAGTTTTTTTTAAAATTTTAAATTGGTAGCCTTTGGCCTTTAACATTTGCCTTTTTTTTAATGCCCATGTTCGCCGGCCGACTGGCCCACGAGGCACCTCTACCTCCAAACCTCCGTCATTTCCTCCAGGAAGCGAATCTAGCCGTCCATTTCTGTCCAGAAGTCCTTAAAAACCCTAACCCTATAAATCCTAAGCTATGTCAATGTCCAATCAGACCGCTCACATCAATATCTACGTCAAGGGACAGGTACCGTATTAAACCCTAGACTTCCCTTTCGTCGATTTCGTTAGGGTTTCAATGATCAATACCGTGTCCATCCCGCGTCGTGTCCGGGAAGCACCCACACTCAATGTTCATGGTCCTAGGGTTTCAATGATCAATACCGTGTCCGCTTTGTGTCGCGTCGGATACGTATAGGACACGGCAGAGACAAAAAATGGTAATGTGTTCGCATCGCCATGTCCGCGTTGCCATATCCGCATCTTGTCGTGTCTTATTCTTGTCCGTGCATCATAAGGTTTTCCTCCTCCATTTTACGGAGCAACGGTGGATGAAAGAAAAATAAAACTACGAGGAAATGTGTTTGTTTGTTAATTCTTAAAAGTTGTTAGGTGATGATTTAGGAGAATTCAAATATTTTGTTTCAAGATCTTTTTCAAGTATATGATTTTTATTGGATATTTTCTGACTGTTGAACAAATTCAGAAAAATTAAATGAATTATTTTTTATATTATTAGGAATTTGTTGGTGCTTCAAAATTTAGGGTAGATTAAGATTTTTAGTTGGAGTTTAATTTCTGAAACATAATATTTTATTTGAGGATGCTTGTTGTGAATGAGATTCGTACTATGCACCACTGTCTATGTATTTAAGAACCTTTAAATATTTGTTTTCAGAGATGGATATGTTTCTCTTTACTATTATTAATCTTGGACATGTTCAAATCTTTATATTATGAAATTTTCAAGTTCTTGAAGACAGCCCTATTGATTTTATTAATATTTTTGTTTTTGGAGTGCAAATGATTTCTTACACTTGATCTCTGAACTTCACAGTTAAGTTTCTGTGTTGACAAATTTATCTGCTGATGCAATCAATTTTTGTCTTTGTTGTATTTTGATTTGGTGATCCATTTTAATCATATCTGCTGATGCACTCCGAACATCTACTCTTTTTTTAAAATTATGTAATCATTTGGTTTCTAAGCACATGAAATCTTTTTTGGACCACGATTAACTATGAATCTTTCTTATAGTTCAATTCCCTTTAGGTAGTTCATTTTAGGAACATTAGATTGTAGGTTCAGGATTGGGGAGAACAGATTCGGTCTTGGATATGGTTTTTATTTTGTTGATAATCAATGGAAGAGGTATTATCCAATATCAACATTGGGATCAAGGCTTCAACTTTATTTTTGTTCATTGTAGATTAAAGGCTTAAAAGTTATTTTCCTAAAAAGGAAGAGCGGATATGTGTTGGCACAGGTTTGGTTCTTGAACCATTGGAGGGTGGCAAAGGTTGAGCTATTAGGATGGTAGTGTAGTATTGATTTTAAGTTTCATTCCTGCAATAGTCTCCTAAAAGGGAAAACAGGATAGATGTATATGATAAAGGTTTGGCCTCTCTTTTGGAACTTGCATGGAAATGAATAGAAGTACTAATGGCTTTTGCTGACAGCCAACCGTTCTCTTGAGTTATGATGAGGATTAAATATTTATATTATTCAAACACGCCCCCACATGTCACAGGTCGAGTCCTATTTTTGGGCTGAAGTGCTAGACTCACGTTGTAGTGTAATTTTTTATATATAAAATATGCTTAAAATATGTGAGAGAGGATTCAAACATGGGTTGCTATGATACTAGGAGAAAATATATATGCAGAGAAAATTTATTCCTTCTCATTCATTTACCACCCCTCCCCAACATATATATGTATAAATAATGTGTGTGTGTGTGTGTGTATATATATATATATATATATATATATATATATATATATAAAATATATATATACAAAAATATATATATAATCATGATTTAGGAGATCCAAATTGTAATAATCTTTTGATTATGACATATACAATGTCTCTAAGTAAGGTATTGAGACTATCTATATAATCTATTTAAGTAAGGTATTGGCAAACTATATATTATCTCTAAATAAAACATATAATTTTTCTAGATAAGGTAATGTAACAATCTTTCTAAATAAGGTAATAATTTGCTTCCAATTTTTTATTTTCTATCCGAATACCTAAAGAGGAGACAATTTTTGACTTAGCTACAAGGAAAATATGTTTCACGAGATACTTTCGGCTTGGTTATAAAAACCAGCAGCCAAGCCAAACCAGCAACCAACACCATTAATTCGCAATTAATCGTAAATTAGCGAACAAACATGATTTATTCACAAGTTTTATTGAATTGTTTGCTGGCAAATAATTTGTGTCTATAAGCAGCAAGTGTTGTATTCGTGGATTATTCACTACTACTTTGAATTATGACTTATTTTCAAGTTGGGTCTTGTTAATTTACTTGCCCAAACTTGAAGGGGGGTATCACAAATTATTACACTGATTTGGGTCTTGTTAATTTTCAAGTAAGGTATTGGGCTGACATTTAGTTCCCCCATTTGACGTTGCTACATTTAGTTCCCCCATTTAATTCTGAATGTTGCATGCTCCGTGTTGCCATCTACATACTCGTCTTAGTAGATTTATGTTTCGTTGTAATCGATTTTTTTGTTGATTTTTCCCTTGGCACTTTTTGGGTGCCAACAATTGCACTAAAACGGAATTGAACTGATTCAATTGAATACTACCCTAAGGGGCTGTTTGGTTGCTCGTGGGTGGGCGGAAAGTGAGTTTCTGCAGCAAGTGGTCGGTGGAAGATGGAGTTTCACCGTTTGGTGGTTGTCTGCAAGTGCACCAAATCCACTTGTTGTCCCTTGCTCTTTTCTCTCCTTACTCTTCCAACCAAAAAGTGCCGCAAGTGCATGGAAAGTGACTAGCGGCTCCCGACGCGGCCGCCAGCACCATCCCTTCGACTCCCTCCGACCGGATCTCGACACAGTCAAGCAGGCCACCGCCTTGAGCAGCGTCATTAGCCGAGCATTGCCACCGGCCCAGGAGCAACAGGTAATGACGACGGCCGCTCGGTTGAGCGACAGTGGCGGCTCCTCGGAGTTGGACGTCGACGTCGGCTCCTAGGTTGCCTCCATATCCAAATCTAGTGGTGGTGAGGAGCGGGAAATGTAGGACGACAGGAGGAGGAGGAGGAGGAACGTGTAGACGACGGGAGAGAACTCCGTCACAGAAGAAAAGAAGAGTATAGAGAGGAAAATATGGGGTAACAATTTGGTGTAATGATGATAGCTTTGATAATATATTGGGTTTTCTCTGTGGAAACTATATCATGCGTTCGAATATCATCTAGAGAGTTCACTGGCAATTATGATAATGAATATAATTATAATATGTGTAATTATAGTTATAGTAACTAATATAATTATGATATGCTTAATTATGGTAATGTGTTTTAAATGGATTTAAAATATTTTTTAAATTTTAATTCAATAAAAATCAAATTATAATTTAATATATTTAATTATAATAATTAATTTAATTTGTCTTTATATATTTTTGTTCATTTATGAGAAATTTATTTTTTTCCCCTCCACTTTCAACACTCATCCAAACAACGGAACTCATTTTTCTTCCTCTTGCAGGAGACAAAAAGTACTCTATCCAAACACACTTTGGAAAGTGCCACTTGCTGCAAGTGCACTGCAACTTAACATGCTGTAAGTGTCACTTTTACACTTTCAAAGAGTTACTTCTATCCAAACAGCCCCTAAAACTGTTCAACCAATACTCAACCATACCGAAGTAAAAATTTGGATTTAGTTTGGTCAATTCGGTTGATTGGTTGCATTGAGCTAAGTCTTAATGTGCCAGGCCAGTAGACTCTTTTAACGTTTTACTAATAATTTGTTTTAAAGAGCATCTTCTATTATTTTTGAACAGGTTGTCTGCGTAGCTTGGATTCATTATAGGACTTGCTTCACTTTGTTATATCAAGTAAACCACATAGACTTACACAGAAATTAAACTTGCATAAACTACATAGCCGATGAGCTTATAGATTAAACAACAAAATTAAGGTTTATGTTATTATGTTCGCCTGTTCGGTTTCTAAAGGTCCAAAACCAAAACAGTTCTAAACCTAAAACAACAAACCGAATCGAATCCTGTAAAACTGAACCTAATAGGCTAATTCAGTTTGGTTCTGTTGTTTGTTTTAAACATATGAGTTTCGTGGCTTAACATCATTTATTTGCATATACAGGACTGTGTGTGAGAGAGAACATTCAACTTTGCTGAGTTAGAAGACTTGACAAATGCTTGGATTACTACTCTTCAGACTTGATTATTCTTTATTATTTTGTTTTGTTTCGGGCGTTTGATTGTCTATGAATCAACTTGATGTTAACCCTCTGTTTCGGTGTCATGCTAGTGACAAATTCTTATCTTACATTATTTGCGCAAGAGAGGGTTGCTAGGAGGCCAGTTATTATCATGCGGCTAAGGTCCTACAACTGAGGAACACAATTTGAGAGGAAGTAGGTAACTTTATTAGGTTTGGATATGTTTAAATTTGTGTTATTAAATTTTCAATCTATGAGATATGATTCAATCTATTTATTTTCTTAATTTTATTTGTATTTTCTTAATTAATTTTTTTGACAAATGGTTTCTTCTATCTTGGTGCAAAATCATTTCTCGAGCTTGTCTGAATCTAAAGCTAAGTTCCTATTGACATTTATCTGCTGATGCAATCAATTTTATTTTCCTTTTTTGTATTGATTTGGCGATCCCTTTGATCATAGCTTAAACTTTAGTCTGGATTATCTACTTAGTTACATATGTACTACTTATGTTATATTTGGATTATCTACTTTGTTACATATGTACTACTTATGTAATATTTGGTTTTTAAGCACATTCCATCATTCTTGAGCAACGAGTAACTTTTGATCTTTTGCAAATCACAATCAAGGTTTACGGTATCGGTATCGGTATCGGAATTGATATCGGACCCTTCCTATGAGTATCGGGATCCGCAGTATCGGCGGTTTCGGATCAGAGTATCGGGAAACAAATTATTATTAATAAATTATTAAAATTTTAGAAAACATATTTTATATATTTATGCATAATTTAAGTATTTCATGTCTTATTTTCTTAGTAATTTTGGACTTAAATGAAAAGATAATCAACTTTGCTGATTGGTTTACGTACGATATGTTTTTTTTTGAACTTTCTTTTACAAATGCTTTTACACCCTTGTTGATTGGTCTTTTTCATTCATTTTTCTTTGCCGAATTGACTGAAAAAGCGACCCCCGATGTTGGTATCGGTCAGTATCGGTATCGGTTGGTATCGGATCGGGACATACCAAATTGTATCGTTGTCAGCCGATAATGCAAACTATGATCACAATAAATGGCGACACATAGGTAAGCAACAGTTTCCGTTAGTAATTCTTAGCATTTCCTCCATCTATTTCTCTCTTACCCTGGATAGTTTGGTGGCTTCTAAGTACAAATTGCATGCATAATAAGGTTGGGTTCTCTTCCTGCCATTTAGCTGTCTAGGTTTCTCTTTGAGATTGGGCCCTTCTCTCTAAGGAGGTTTATCTTACATCTCTACTCCATGTAAGAATCACACTCTTCTTTAAGAAGCATGTGCTCATATTTCAACTTTTGAACATGCTTCACAGTATTGATATTGGAACCAATGTTGGACCCTTCTTAATAGACAGTTTCAGGGTGGTTTCAAGCGATTTTGGTTGTTCGATTTTGGCAGTTTAGGCATCAGTATCAGCTGATAGCGCAAACTATACTTCAGGAGTATAACAGAATGTTGGGATGACTATGCAACTTCTTAACCTTTACCTAGGAAGTTAATATCAGATAACTTGCTCGAGAGAGGATTTGCCTTGCCATTATCTGGATTGCAGACACGGACAAGGATATAGATACGTACACGAAGAGGATTGGGAAGAAGGCAGTTTGGAAAATTTGGGATATGGGTACGACATGTAGACAGCTATATATACACATGAAAACATATTTACATGCATATTCTATAGATTATCCCTTAATAATATATAAGCATGTTTTAAATAGTATTTAGGTTCCATAAATTTCTAGTGTTTCAAAGAAGAGTTACTTATTGCATTTACCTTGCCAAAATCACATCAACTGCGTTTTGGGTCGTTTTGGATACTAGACAAGGGCAAACCATATTCGACAGGGTCACAGGAGTATCAAGGAAGTATCGTGTCCCATGTGTTGGATAGGTACGGGCAAGGATAGGGCCCTCCCGAGGAGTACTGTGCAACATAGGCCATTAGACATAGGAGGCCAATTGGTTAGATACCTTAATGGTTACACGGAGTAAGGTCCTACAACCAAGTAACAGGTTGGCAGAAAGTAGTTTAACCTCAATGTTGGATGTGTTTAATAACATTTTCAAGCTATAAAATATATCCTAGTTTACTTATTTTACTAATTTGTATTTCATTATTTTTTGTTCTTGACAATTTCATAATCATGGGTGCAAATGATGTCTTACACTTGATCTCTGAACTTTACAGGTAAGTTCCTATGTTGACAATTTATCTGCTGATGCACTCAAATTTTGTTCTTTCTTCTATTAATTTGGTGATACCTTTTGATCATATGTTAAACTTTAATGTGGCCTGCAAGCTGGGACATTTATTTGTCATTACTTATGTAATCATTTGGTTCTTAAGAACATTTGATCCTTTTGTGCAAGGTGTAACTTTGGATCATTCGCGATGCATGACCCCATTGATTAGTAATTCTTAGCATTTCCGACATCTTATTCTTTCTTATCTAGGAATAAACCTTCTAAGTATAAATTCATGTATAACGAGCTAGGGATCCTTTCTTGCCAGTTAGCGTTCTATGTTTTTCTTTTAGAGATCAGATCCTTCTTCTAGGAGGTGAATCAATTTCACGCCTCTATTCCATGTGAGCATACACTCATCCTTAAGAAGCATGTACTCATAGTTTGAGATGCATGCAAAAGAATACAATGGATGTTTGGATGGCTAAGCGACTTCTTAACCTTCTCCAAGGAGGAAGTTAATATTATCTGTTAGAACCTGTCCCTTATCAAACCTTGGCTAGAAATCAGGCATTGAGCTAAGCTTCGTTTAAATTCAGGGTAACCCCCGGAATTTTCATATCCACCTTAACCTTATCTTGTGATACCTGTTGTTTCATATATATATATATATATATATATATATATATATATATATATATATATATATATATATATATATATATATATTTTTTTTTTTTTTTTTTTTTTTTTTTCTTTTTTGCTCTAGTGAGCATTATAGCCTACCTTATTGAGCATTCTCTACCGGGTAGTTAAGGGGCTTCTAAAAAAATATACGTGTTATTTCTCTTAAAAAATCTAAATCTATCTATTCTACTATATAATAGGAAAACTTAGATGGTGAAACTTTTGAATTCCGAAAATATCCTTACATACTTATACTAATTAAAAATAGTTCATTAATTTTAATAAGGACAACTTAGTAATTAGGAAGACTACCTTTTGATCTTCCTAAAGAGTCTTCCTAAACTAATTAAAAAATGTTAAAATACGTGCAAGGCACGTGCACATATGCTAGTATTTATAGATAAATTAATTTTTAGATTTGTTTTTAAGATAGATTAATTTTGAAGCTATATTTGTTTTTAAAGAGATTATTTTTATCAATAATATTAAAACTAATATTAAATTAACATTAAGTTAACATTAACATTAATATTAACAGTAATATTAAAATTAACATTAAAATTAAATTTTAATTTAAAATTAACATTAAAATTATAATTAACATAATCTTAATATTAATATTAACATTAACATTAGCACCAAAATTAATATTAACATTAATGTTAACATTAACGTTAATATTGGAATGAATATTAACATTAAAATTAAATCTAATTTTAATTTAAATTTTAATGTTCAAACACTAAATTTTAAAAAAAATGTATCTTTAAAATAATCTTTTTTTAATAAAATATTTCTTTAAAAATAATCTATCTATAAATAAAATAAAATAAAAAACTACCTCTAAGAAAATATTTCAATTTTTTTCCAATACTACATATGTTTCTTAGAATTCCCACAACTATCTCGTCCATAAGGTGGGCTACAACGCTCACTAGAGCAGAATTATATATATATATATATATATATATATATATATGGTGAATTTAGAGCAATTTTGGGAGGCCTTTCTCTCACTACATTGCACCACCTCATCATGTGTCATGTCATTTAAGATGTGCTACCTCATGTAAATTTTGCCACCTCATCTAAGGTGGTTCAAAAAAGATTTTATGGAATTATTAACAATATATAATATTTATTATACTAAGTAGAGAGATTTTATATGGATCTTTTATTTTATTTTTATATATTCTCAAGATATTCTTTGCAAAATTTTATTCATATCCAAATTTCAAATTTTGGATTTGAAGTGCCAAACTTATCCAAAATTTTAAATTTAAAACTATAACAAAGGATTTAAAATTTATCTATATATAGGCAAGAAATTTACATTACTTAGCCTTAAATTTATTCAAAATTGTAAGGTAGTATTTTAAATTTTATTATTTAAAGTAGAGTTTAAAATTTTGACTGGAATATATTTAATCTAAGTTATATTTTCCTTAACTTTCTTAAATAGATATATTTATATATGCGTGCAGTGCACGGGATTTTCGCTAGTGTGTGTATATATGTGTGTGCGTGTGTAAAGAGGGTTTTATTTAGGAGAATCTTCCAACTTCCTTAGTAGGGTTTTTACTACACTTCAGTGGATACTTTTAGATCATTGGGTCAGTGGGTTTTGACTTGTGTTTTTTTAGCTATTTTGACTTGTTCTTTTAGCGATAGCGCTATGGATACTGTTTCCTATTAGATGGGTCTTTTGTCCCTTTGCATTAGAGCATCTCCACCCCTAATGTCTTGTAATGTGATGGGTTAAATGTGGAAGCAAGCTTTTTGTCCACGCTATTATGCTTTCAATCTTTGTATGAAAAATGATCATATTTGTTAAATTTTTCTTTGTTTGTTTACTTGCTTCCTTGGGCCCTTAATGGATTTTTTTTTTTTTTTTGAATTTGGAATACTTCTCTTACCAATTTGAACCATATTCAATCTTCAAAGATGGTACTTGGGGCACGGGTTTAAGTGCTAAACCCGGTTCCATTAGTCTTTTTGGGTAGTTTTGAATAGGGATCCTACCTGTGTAATCTTCAGATCCCGTCTTGGTTGAGCTCTCTGGGTTCCCTACAAAGTTACCATTATCATGTTCGTAAACCTCGAAATCAGGCAGAGTTCGGATCATCCTCGAGCAGGTTTTGGGATTTCATTACAATCCATGAAAGTACACTAAAATATATTATTCATGTTACTGTTACTAGTTGTTTTGTATACTATCCGGGTCTGGGCCATGTTGGATATATGTGGGCACAAATCCTACCTTTTTGGAGGACCGAACCCTACCCACCCGAAATAGGATCAGGGTCCAGTTTAGAAAAAACAGGTCTGCGGTCAAAATCATAAATGCCTAGATAGTATTGTACTATTGTGTTATTGAGTGTTAACTTCAAACTGAATATACGCTTTTTAAGTGTTTACATGTCTATCGTATTTACATATAGATATATGTTCCCTTCATATCTCATATGTTATTCTAGGTGCCATATAAAAGCTTATGCTTATACTCTTATCTTTCATGCTTTCACTTTTACAGGCCCCTATCACTTTCACATAAAATTTGCCTTTGACAACCTTGCATTGAACGAAGAGAAAATGTAGGAAATGGTGCAAGGAATATTGCTATAAGTGGTGTTGAGGCCATCTTGCCAGAAAAAAGCCGCAGTAGTTGGGGAGTTGATGCAACATTTGTTTCACCAACTCCAGTATTTACATCAAACCAAACATTAGAAATGGTGTAAAGTTTGCAACTTAATGTATTTCCACTTACAACCAACTGAAACGTTGGAGATGTCTCTCGTGCTGCAGTAAAAAGACCAGAGGGGAATTTGAGTGACAGGAGGTAATGATTTTTCTCATATCTATGTTTCCTTAGCAAGCTTGAATAATGTAGTCTATCCTGATTGAGTAGGAGAAATATCTATGTTGCACGGATATTACAACAAGGTGAGATACGTAAGGCAACTGGCTACTATTTTGGTACGATTGTTTTTAGTGACTTTTTAGTGTTGGTACTTTCAAGCTAAGAGTGTTCTTTTGGGCAAAAGAGAACTACAGCTTATTGTAACTTGGAATCCTTTTTTGGTTGATTTCTTTCTAATAGTGAGCTCAAAAAATGTTCTTTGTCGATTATGATTTTCTTTGATAACTACCAAAATGCTTGGAACTAATGACTTTCGTGACATTAACATCAGAAATTTGAATATAAAGGATTGGATTACTACTATTAAAGACTAAGGCCTCATTTGGTTCGCGGGAAGGAATGGAATGGAAATCAGTTCCTTGGTATTTCCTTTCCTTTGGAAATTACAATTCCCATTTATTTTCCTTTCCGATGTTTGGAAATGCCAAGGAAATTGGAAAGGAAAGTGAATATTTCAAGGTGGGAAAGTGATTTCTTGCTTGGATGGATGGAATCATTTGCCCTCATAATTTCCCTTCCATTGGAATCACTTTCCTTTCCTCAATTCCCTTGGCACCCAAACATAGGAAAGTAATGACTTTCCTTTCCCAACCCCATGATTCCACAAACCAAACTAGGCCTAAATTGAGCTCATATACTTTCATTTGGACCCTCTGTTAGGGTAAGTTTTTTATAGTTCAACTAGATTTCAACCCTCTGTCATGGTGTCATGCTAATGATCAATTCCTATCTTATATAAACTTGCGCAAGAGAGGTCTGCCATTAGGCATAGGTGGCTAGTAGTACAACTATATTATCGGTCGTGTTTAAGGCCATTCCACCAAGAAACAAAATTTGGAGAAAGTTAGGATATGTTTCTTTAGTGTTCAAGCTATGGTATTGATCCTATTTATTTGTTTTTCTTAAGTTTTTGACAAATGATTTTTATTTTATTTTTGGTTTTGACATGTTTCTAAAAAAAAAAATCTTGGGTGCAAATGATGTCTTACACTTGATCTCTGAACTTTCAGGTAAGTCCTATGTTGACAATTATTTCCTGATGCACTCGGTCCTTTTTTTTTTCTATTTGGTGATCACTTTTGATTAGTTACTTATGTACTACTTGTGTAATCATTTGGGCTTTTTAAGCACATTTGATATTTTTAATCAAGGGTTAATGTAATCATTTGGGCTTTAAGCCTATTTGGGTTTTTTTTTTTTATCAAGGGTCATCTTTGGATCTTTAATAATGCATGGTGCTCCAGAGATGAGTGCAATTCTCTTTAGAAGATCTTAGCATTTCCTCCGTTTTGTTCTTTCTCATGAGCAACTTTGCATTCCTATTGCTTGTTTGTAAATCTTTCCTGAAGTTTCCGAGGCCCCAATTTGTTCATATTTTGTCTTGATAAGTTATTTTTATTCACCAAGATCTGTTTCCATTACTTCCATGATGTTTCTCAATATTTGCTTTATTTATTGGCTTCTTTCTTTTTCTTTCTTTCTATTTAGGCTTTATTTCACTTCCATGTTGTGATTGCATGTTATTTGTCTTCATTTTATTCAGTTTTAGTCTAAACCTGCACCTTCTAAGGTTTGTATGCTTTGGTTGACTCTGAATTAAGACAAGGGGAACCAGATTTTACAAGAGGACGGTTTTTTTACCAGAGGCTCCGTCGACAGAAGACTACAGATGAAGTAGGTTAGTCTTTGTTCTTGTCTGGCAACCCATTTTCCATTTCTCTATTACTCCACTTTAATTATACTTTATGTAGTTTTTCTTCTTTTTTCCTATTGTTTTGTTTAGCTTGAGATGGAACATGGGGATGCAATCTATGCAATGTTGCACCAAACTGGCGACAGTCTGAAAAAAGGTTACCACACAAATTTGTAAAGAAAGGGATGAGGAAATTAAATTGTATTAAGGAATATACTATGAAAGATTTTAGTTGTGATTTGCCTTTTGATTTGGGTATTCATTTTGTTACGGTATAGGCACCTGAATATTTTGTTGTGTCTTGAATGCTTTTTAAATTAGTTTTTGGTATATTATTCGTAATAGAGGAAGATCAGTTAATTTGGTTATACACAGGATGCCACTGTCCAGTTCAACCTGCTGGATATACACAGGCCACACCGTAGCAAGGATGGCTATGTATAATTCAATGTTTACTCTTAAAAATGTTTCCTTTTTTATGCATTCTATGATTCAATGTTTACTCTTAAACATGTTTCCTCTTTTTTACAGTAGCCTTGTCATAGTTATCATGGACATTCAAACATCATTCAAACATTTATCTTTCTTAAGCATAGTTCAAGACTTCAACTCCATAAAGAATGACCGTGAATATAATTTAGAGAAATTTTGAGTCGCACTCCACTTATTTTATCCAAATTCAAGGTGCACCCTACTGTTTTACCATAATGCAAGACACCTCCCACTTTTGACGGAAAACGTCCAAAACTGACGGTCAAAGGGTTTGACCAATATTTTTTGACGAAAATGCCCTCGTCTCTCCCAAACTCACTGCTGCTGCTGGGTGGGGGGGCTGCGGTCTGGGAGGAAGGGGGGTGGGTCGAGGAGAGGGGGGGGACGAGGTCGGGGAGGGGAGGGGAGGGCGGCAGCCGCAGCCGCGTTCATCACCACCTTCACTACCACCACCATCACCATCACCACCGCCCCCCCTACCCCCCACCGCAGCCGCCCTCCCCTCCCCGACCTCGCCCCCCCTCCCCGACGGCAGTCGCCCTCCCCGACCTCGCCCTCCCTCCTCGACCTCGCCCCCCTCCCTCGACCTCGCCGCCCCCCCTACCCCCTACCGCCGCAGCCGCCCTCCCCTCCCCGACCTCGCCCCCCCCCCCCCCCCCCCCCCCCCCCTCTTCGACCTCGCCCCCCTCCCCCGACCTCGCCGCCCCCCCTACCCCCTACCGCCGCAGCCGCCCTCCCCTCCCCGACCTCGCCCCCCCCCCCCCCCCCCCCCCCCCCCTCTTCGACCTCGCCCCCCCTCCCCGACCGCAGCCGCCCTCCCCTCCCCGACCTCGCCCCCCCTCCTCGACCTCGTCCCCCCCCCACCCCCGACCTCGCCGCCCCACCCTACCCTCCACCGTCGTCGCCGCCATCCCCTCCCCGACCTCGCCCCCCCTCCTCGACCTCGCCGCCCCCCCTCCCCGACCGCAGCCGCCCCCCCACAGCAGCAGCAGCAACAACAATGAGTTTGGGTTTGAGAGAGACGAGGGCATTTTCGTCAAAAAATATTGGTCAAACCCTTTTACCGTCAGTTTTGGACGTTTTCCGTCAAAAGTGGGGGATGTCTTGCATTATGGTAAAACAGTGGGGTGCACCTTGAATTTGGATAAAACAAGTGGGGTGCGACTCAAAATTTCTTTATAATTTATAACAGTAGTATTATTACATAGAAAAGCAAGCTTTGAAGGTGCACATAAAACTAGACAAAAAGCATTTCGAAATGTTTTTGAAATGATGTTCATTGAATCTGTATTTTTATCATACATATTAGATTTTGAACTAATCTTTATTGCTAGAAAGACAATCCATTGAATCTGTTTTTTCCCTATCTTTTCCTCTAAATCAACCCAACTCTCTTTATATTCAAAACCCAACAACAACAATATAAAATTCTTCTCAATTTTTAAATCTACAAATTTATAAGGAAATAATATGATCAGAAATATTGAGAAACCAAAATCCAAACTTGTAAAGTTAAAATTTATTTGAGTAACTTCTCATTTCTCCAAATGCACCACAAAAATATGCTTCTTAGATGTTGGTGATTGCGGTGATGGTGTGCTTCTTGCAAATCCCTTGTAATTATGACATTAATTTTGGTAAAAGTGTTTTAGGATTTTTTTGAAAAATTCTATAGGCACTTCAAAAATTACTTATGACAGCCCAATTTTTTATTCTGTTTATTTACAAATTTGTCACTCAATTTTTTTGCTTGAGGGTAGTCCACAAAGTTGATGGTCTTACCTTTGCTTTAGGACTGTCAACAAAGTTGATGGTCTTACCTTTGCTTTAGGACTGTCAACAAAGTTGATAGTCCTACCATAATGTAGGACTGTTAACAAATTAACAGTCCTATAAGAGATTAGAAATGCCAACAAATTAGTTGACAGTCCTAATTGAAACTTACTGTCAATATATAAAAGCCCCCAGTCATTTAGTATTGTCAAACAAACTCGACAGTCCTAAATTATGATAGGACTGTCAGCTAGTTGACCGTCCTAATTGGAACTCACTGTCAACATATATATATATATATATATATATATATATATATATATATATATATATATATATATATATATATTCACTCCCAATCCTTTAGGACTGTAAGAAAATTCTTAAGTCCTACTTATAGACATGACTGTAGAAAATTCTACAAAAATTCTATTGTCCTATATATATTATAGGACTGTAGCATTTGCCTACAGTCATGTTCTTTTGAAGTTCGACTGTCGGATTTGTTCAATTTTTTGAAACTCTAAATTTAATTTTTAGGGTTTGAAAGTTCGTATATCAACCCTAAATTACTTCTAAGAGGAGTTGGAGAGAGGGAGGTTCGAGAATTTGAAAAGAGAGGATAGAAATTTAGATTAAAAGATTTTGGGATGTTTTTTTTTTTGGTTTTTTCTATGGGCACCACCAAAAATGCTTGGGGGCAGCCCATGAATGTGGAAAAATTGCTAGGGGGCAGCCCAACCCTCCAAACCTTTCATTTCACTCTCATTTCCATTCTTCACTCTCTCTCCTCAAGAAGAAAAGAAAAAGCTCTCTCCCTCTCCATCTCCTAAACCCTAATTTCTTCTTCTCCACCACTCCATTCTCAATCCCTCCACGAAGATTCTCGAAGAGATGACACGCAAGTCAAAGCAACCGGAATCCAGATACGTTCTTCCCTAATTTCTTCGAGATTTTTGTACATTATATTCGAAACCCTAGAATTTGTTTAATTCTTGAAAAAGTTTTGATAAAATAGGTATATAATCTCTTTCACATTCTCTTCCCTAATTTTCGAACACAAGAAACCCCAATTTTATGTTGAAACCCTAAACCTAGAACACGACAAACTAGGATGTCGTTGTGGCAGTTCGGGTTCACAACAGTAGGACTGCCAGGCATGTGGCAGTCCTAATGAAAATTAGGACTGCCACAGTCCAAAGAGGACTGCCAGAGCTGTGGCAGTCCTAATTTTCATTAGGACTGTTACATGCCTGGCAGTCCTACTGTTATGACATATGGGGGTGGGTAACTGCATGATGTTTCTATTATTTAATAAGTGTATGTTGTCATGCAGTCCACCGGCCGCTAACAAAAGAATACGGTCCACCGCGTCAAAGCGGAAGGAACGTGCGGGACGTCCTCTCGAGCGTCCGGTAACAATTACCGAACCGGCGTCCAAAGCTCGGTCTCGGACATCGCCACCGGCACGTCAAGCTCGGTCGAAGCAACGAGCTCCTGCTCCTACGCCTCCTTCCGATGACGACGACGACGTGCCAATTACCCGACTCCTATCACGTCAAGACGGTTCTGCTCCATTTGAGGAGGTCGGTCCTTCTGAGGAGGCCAGTCCTTCTGAGGAGGCCGGTCCTTCTGAGCCGCTTGTCCGTCCGTCCGGTTGCTCAATGTTGGTTTCTTTTGAGAACCACATTGCGTATGAAATATGGAAGAACCCGGTATGTACATGACGTTTGTAAGCTACCAGTTTAGTATACTATATATATATTGATATGTTTTTTGTTGTTCGATATACAGAGGACATATCGTATCCTTAGGGCTGTGAGTCACGGGAAGAAAACCGTGTCCTGGCAGTTTGCAAGCTTATCGGAGGTCGTCCGGAGCAAAATCATACCGAGCGGCTTGCACAATTTGGCACAAAACGCCTACCGGACAATGGATAGTGCCCTCATATCCGCCTTTGTGGAGAGATGGCACCCGAAAACCAACACATTTCATCTCTTAGCAGGGGAGATGACCATTACACTTGACGACGTCTACCAAATATTGGATCTGCCAGTGACCGGGCGCGTAATGACCAAGGAACATTACACGAATGAGAAATCTGTGAAATGGTACGAGAAGATCGTCAAGTTCGTCTCAAATCACCTTGGAGTTCCGGCTACGAGTTTTACAACTCTACCAGGCTTCAAGAAGTCGTACGGAATTCCTGTATCATTTCTGGTGGACCAGTTCATGGATATGGATATGGAGGTGGATGACGATGACGATGATACGGTCGACGTGGTGGCCCGTGCGTATATGTTGTTCGTCCTAGGAACGGTCGGCATTCCGTACAAGTCCGGAACGTCGATACATGCTAGGTACATGCTCAACTTATCTGAAGTGGATGACTTCATTGATATATCCTGGGGAAACGGTATCCTAGCCAATCTTTACCGCGAGCTCGGCATCGCATCCCGTGTCGGGACTAAGACAATGGCCGGCTGACAGTCTCTGCTATATGTAAAAAAACTTCTAACAATTTAATCTTGTATACTTCAATTTGTTGCTTAATTTTTTACTATTCATTTATAAATTGAATAGGCATGGATATACGAGCACTTTCCGATGCTTAGACGGGCTGACTTGAACCCAGAGTGTGTTGAACATCTTCCCAGAGTGTGTCGATGGAGGCCATCCCAGCTGGAAACCAAAAATTGGCAAACACTGGCTTTCATTCGTGAAGTATTAGACAATTTGGTGCCGAAAGAGGTACTAACTTTTTCATGTTCATTTTGTTTTGTTGTTAACTGTTTTCCTACAGATTTTTTGGAATCCATACCGGGATTTACGGGAGCTGAATCGTGAGGTCCAACCAGTTTCTTTATTTCATGGCATGATCACATGCTACGAAATCACGGAGCCGTACATGCCCGATAGAGTACTTCATCAATTTGGCTTCGTGCAAACTGTGCCGAAGCGCACACTACGGCTGTTGGAGCCTCCGCGCGGAACCCAACCTTTAAGTTACAAACCAGCAGATTTCGACTGGGTGACCGACTTTTACTCTGAGTGGCAACGACATGTACTTCGGAAATCTGAAAAAACGACCGGTCACCCAGATGGCCGACTGCAGCGAGGACTACATGCCATACTTCCTGGGGGTCGGACATGCTAAGTTGTCGAACCCTACCAACCCGGGTCCCGTGGCCGTCGAAGCAATTGGAGCTCTTCCTTCCAAAAACGTCTTGTATGCTGGGTTGGTGAGGATGGTGAGTTCCGTATTTGTAATAAGACTGAGATTTCCATGTTTGTAGACTTAATTCATTTATACTTTCATTTTCAGTCTCAAAAGGTGAAGGAATTGGCCCAGACACTCAGGAGAGGTTGCCAAAGTGTGTCACGCCCCAGTACCGAAATACGGAGACGGACTAGGTCAGCTACTCCATATGAGGTACATAACGTCATACGGCGATCGTGGCTGTCGAGAGACTAGGGGGTACATGCTACAATCAAGTCTCCTATGGTCCCACAGAGTTCTATGTCTCAATCAATCAAATCACATCAGCAAATAAATGAACATTAAAGATAAAGCAGTAAGGCGTCCCCGACGCTTCATCAAAATGATCATAAGAGACTAGCTTTATAATTTAGCTATCTCAGAGAGTCAGGAGTACAAAATTATACACAGCTGCAGTCTGTTTAATTACAATTCTGTACTGACACAAAATATCAAGTAATCCGGCTAACAGATGCCGGTGGCTAAACGCCGCAAAAGTATAAGCAGGAGTGGTGGAGAAGAAACCCACTCGAGTCCCCGAACCGCCATGCTCCTAGTATGCACCATGGATGTCAGGGAGGAAGATCGTGTCCTCCGGCTCTGCTACGAGATCTGGCCAAATAAAACCAGCGGGGTCAGCCCCGAATAGCAAGTACCGCCAAAGGGGCACAAGAGTTAAGATTAAAAACCCAGTTAATAGAATGATTGATAATAGTATTACTTATGCTACTATTATAGGGTAGCGCAACATCTTCGAACCCATATGGCACCCTTACAACCAAACAAGGACAAAAGGTGCCGCATGGAGTCGGGACGTGTCGTACTCTAAAACATTCACATAAGTTAAAAGGGTATAAACAATAAAATCTTCTGATCGTGACTTCGGTCGATAGCCTATCGCAGCACAATAACCAACCCAACAATCAAACAAGAACATGGGTTGGATCATGCACCATGATAGACCATGTTCCTCAGTCATTCATAGAAGTAGCACTTCACAACCAGAATATGTCTTCCGTTCATAACTTCGGTCCACAGCCTATCATAGTACGATAACCAACCCAACAATCAAACAAGAACATGGGTTGGATCACGTACCATGACAGTCTGCTTCCCTCAGTTATTCACGGAAGGTAATAGGATACAAGCAAGTCGTTTTCACGGCCAATCAAGTTTACGAGTTTCTAGTGGGACGAGGTTATCCTCGCGTCATGTTATTAGAGAATCCTCAGATCGTATCTTTCCAGCAAGGCTAGCCCACCCAGGGGTTTGCGTAGACAGGTGTTATTGAGCACAGGTCCCTCGTAAGGCCACCTTGCCAAAACATATATTATATAGCAGGAATTAATCGGATACAGTCATCCACTCGTTGCAGATGACACAGTATCCGTGGAGACCAGCCGGCGCGTCAAGACAATATCTCAAGGCGGCTGGTGTAACACGATCTCGGGATTCTGCCCTCCCCATGCATCTAGTATATTTAGTTGCCTAGTTTAACCCTAGGTGAAATCTTGGACTCTTATGCTGTGGCCTGCATGATTATCCTCCTAAAGTCGTACTTTAGTACGAGTACCCCAAAGAGGATCCATGTCAATCAGTATGTCAACATGTGCTACCCTCCTTAGTGTAATACATCATTGCAAATACGCCACGTGGAGTTACGAGTCATTTGTCGAGCATGAACAAGAACTGAGACATTCAGGTACATGTATCGGGTAGGAACACTTTGTTCTCCGGGGTCACATTAGTGCTCATATCATGCTCGGGACAAAAGGCGTAAAGATATAAAATGGTCATATAATATTTGATAAAATATCAAAAGCGTACGCACAAAAGCACGCACGCTCAAGGGGTAAAAAGTCACGCAGGCTCACTCGAGGCAGCGTGCGTGAAAAGTCACGCAGGCTCACTCAAGGCAGCGTGCGTGAAAAGTCACGCAGGCTCACTCAAGGCAGCGTGCGTGAAAAGTCACGCAGACTCAAGGAGAGAGCTGCGTGAAAAGTCACGCAGACTCAAGGAGAGACACGCTTCCAACAGGAAGCGTGCTCAAACAGGAGAACACTGCTCACTGTCTTCTCCAAACAGCAAGAACACCATGGCTGAACCCAAGCTTCAAAGCATCATAACTTGGCCATCCGAACTCCAAATCCAGATTTCCAAGGTTCCAACTTGGGTGAAACTGAATGCTCTTCCACATGGAAGCATCAAAAACCCATAAAATCCAACTAAAGTAGATCAAACCATGCAAAATCCGAAAATGATTAAAACTTAGATCTACAAAAATCAAAGCTTCAAAATAGAAATTTCCAAGTTCTAAACTAGTATAGATTGAGGAGAAGAACATGTTTTGGCAAATAGTTTTGTAAGAAATCATTGACAAAATTATGGATCCATCTCTTGAGCAAGTTGGTACTTGCCTTGGTTGGTGGAGGAAATAAATGAGAGGAAGTAAATGAGAGGAGAGAGAATGAGATGAGTTATATATATAAAGATCTTGGACCCATGGGTTCATGATGAACCAAAGGGTTCATGATGAACCATTGGTGAACCAAGAATAGGTTACCCAAATGAGCCAAAACTGTAGGCCCAAATGCAGAAAATAAATTAGGAAATAATATTTTGTCGAATATTTTTGGAAAATGCATGAAGAAATACAGCATAATAAATATAGTATAAATACAAGGTAAATACAATTTATCGGTTTACGTATTAAAATATGTATTCCAGGATTGGGGAGTGACATCTCTACCCTTCTTAGAAAAATTCCGTCCTCGGAATTCCAGCCAAGACATGATAGTGAAATCAGGGCAAGCAAGGCACAATCATATTCAAGTTAACTATCATAGCAGTTATTATCCTACATCACAAAGTGCAAAACAAACAGGTGCAGATAAGCATGGAATCGTGTCAATAAGGTGCAAAAATATACCTTATTAGTCAAATAAATGCGGATACCGAGATCTGATCTCGTCCTCGCGCTCCCAGGTTGACTCTTCCGAAGAGTGATGGTTCCAAGAAACACGGACAAGGTTTATCGTCCGATTCTTGAGTACCTTCTCTCGCCGGTCTAAAATAGATACGGGTTGTTCCTCGTAAGTTAGGTCGGTACCAATGACTAACTCAGAATGATCGAGGACATGACTCAGATCCGGGACATACCCACGTAATTGGGACACATAAAACACATCATGTATGCCAGTTAACGAAGACGGAAGGGCAAGTCGATAAGCCACATCGCCTACCCGAGCGAGAATCTTAAAAGGACCAACGTATCTTGGACTAAGCTTTCCTCGGGTTCCAAATCTGATGATACCCCGAGTAGGCAAAATCCGCAGAAACACTTGGTCGCCAACTCTGAACTCTAGAGGCCTACGATGCTGATCTGCCCAATGACGATGTCGGTCCTGCACAACTCGAAGGCGTTCTCTGACCAACTTAACTATCTCCACAGTCTGCATGATCATCTCTGGTCCCAGCAACTTTCGTTCTCCGACGTCGTCCCATGCCAAAGGGAACCTGCACTTCCTTCCGTACAATGCTTCGAACGGGGCCATCTGAATGCTAGCCTGATAGCTGTTGTTATAGAAGAACTCCACTAGATGAAGGTGGTCCTCCCAAGATCTGCCAAAATCCAAGGTACACGCCCGTAGCATATCTTCTAACGTCTGGATGGTTCTTTCTGATTGCCCGTCGGTTTGTGGATGATAAGCAGTACTGAATCTTAACTTGGTTCCCAAACTTTGGTGTAAGCTCCGCCAAAAATGGAAAGTAAACCGCGTATCCCGATCTGATACTATACTAACTAGAACACCGTGCTGCCTTACTATCTGTTTCATGTACATTTCTGCTAACTGCTCAGTAGTCTGTCCAACTCGGAAGGGAAGAAAATGAGCGACCTTCGTGAGTCGATCTACTATTACCCATACTGCATTCCTACCAGTCGGAGATCTAGGTATACCGGTCACAAAATCCATCGTGATGTGCTCCCATTTTCATTCTGGGATAGGAAGCGGCTGTAGCAACCCTGCTGGTCTCTGCTGCTCGGCTTTCACCTGCTGACATACCAGATACTTGGATACAAATCTCGCCATCTCTCTTTTCATGCCATTCCACCAAAACTACTGCCTGATATCTCGATACATCTTCGTTCCTCCAGGATGAATGGAGTAAATAGAACTATGAGCTTCGGACATAACTTCTTGCCGAAGGTCTCCACTCGGTACACAGAGTCTGTTTCCAAACCTGAGCGTACCATCTTCATGAATCACTAACTCCTTCCTACGGCCTGATTCACACTCCGACCGTAACTTCTGAATCTGTGGATCTCCGGCTTGTGCTGCCCTTATCCTCTCTACTAAGGTTGACTGAATCTGCATACTGGTCATTCTTCCTATATTCCTTGGCAAAACTACTTCGATTCCCATACTCTGAAGGTCTTCTAAAATATGCTTCTGCGAGGTCAAGATAAAGGCACTGTCTCTCCTACTCAGTGCATCTGCAACTATATTCGCCTTGCCTGGATGATACTGAAGATCTAAGTCAAAATCCTTCAGTAGTTCTAACCATCTTCTTTGCCTCATGTTCAAATCTCGCTGCGTGAATACGTATTTCAAACTCTTATGATCAGTATAGATCTCTACCCGATCTCCGTATAAATAATGCCTCCACAACTTGAGTGAAAACACCACAGCTGCTAACTCCAAATCGTGAGTCGGGTAATTCTTCTCATGGTCTCGAAGCTGTCGAGACGCATATGCTATCACCTTTTCGTGCTGCATCAATACACATCCAAGACCCTTCCCAAATGCGTCACAATATACTGTAAAGCCTCCCGCTCCTACTGGAAGCGTCAAGATCGGGGCTGAGATCAATCTCTTCTTCAATTCTTCAAATGATGTCTGACAGCTAGCTGACCAAACAAACTCTACGTCCTTGTGCGTCAAACGCGTTAAGGGCGCAGAGATCTTAGCAAAGTCTGCCACGAACCTTCTGTAGTAACCAGCTAATCCTAAGAAACTTCGTACTTCTGCAACCATTCTCGGGACTGGCCAATGCTCTACGGCCTCAATCTTCTTCGGATCTACTGACACTCCTGCCCCAGAAATTATATGCCCCAGGAACGAAATATGATCTAACCAGAATTCATACTTGTCGAGCTTCGCATAAAGTTGATGCTCCCTCAATATCTGTAAGACAGTCCTAAGATGTTTCTCATGCTCATCTTCACTGCTAGAATAGACAAGAATGTCATCTATGAACACCACCACAAATTTATCCAAATACGGCATAAAGATGCAGTTCATTAAATCCATGAATACTGCGGGGGCGTTGGTTAGTCCAAAGGGCATTACTAAAAACTCATAATGCCCATATCTAGATCTGAATGCTGTCTTCGGTATGTCTTGCTCCCGGACTCTTACTTGATAGTATCCTGACCGAAGATTGATCTTGGAAAAGACGCTGGCCTTGCTCAACTGGTCAAACAGGTCATCAATTCTTGGTAGTGGGTACTTATTCTTCACTGTTACTGCATTCAGCTTGCGATAGTCGATGCACATCCTCGTCGACCCATCCTTCTTGGGAACTAGAATTACTGGCGCGGCCCAGGGCGATTTACTGTCTCGGATGAATCCCTTAGACTTCAACTCTTCTTCATGTTGATACAACTTATCCTGTTCTGACGGCGACATTCTGTAAACTCTGTCTGCAATAGGCCTCGTTCCAGGGTTCAACTCAATGCTAAATTCTACCTCTCTGACTGGGGGTATCCCTGGGAGCTCATCAGGGAAGACGTCGAGAAAATCTTCGACCACTCTCGGAATCTGTCCTGGCTCTGACACTGCTGCTGAGATGACGCCTCCAGCCTGATTCTTCAAGGTTCGAGTAAAGATGAACTGCTCCATCCCAGGAACGCTGAATATGACCCTACCTCCTCTACAATCAATTGTCGCATGACTGTCTCTCAACCAGTCCATGCCAAGAACAACATCAAAATTCCCCATAGGGAATTCAATCAATGATGCGGGCAGTAAATGCCCACACACCTCCACCGGACATGAAAAGCGCACTCTGCTAACTTCTACGAGCCCATTGTCGGTGAGTATATCCATCCTCTCCGGCAATACCTTAAACTCTAATCCAATCCGTGTAGCATATTGTGCAGAGATGAATGAATGAGTAGCGCTTGAATCAAATAATGCTATAGCGGAAAATGAGGTGACGAGAATTTTACCTGCCACCACGTCATTAGACGCTAGAGCCTCTCCCAAGGTCAATGTGAGAGCCTAGCCCCGCGGAGCCCCTTGTTGCGGCCTTCCTCGACCATGCTGTTGCTGCCTCTGAGGGCCTTCGGCTTTCTGTGCCTGGCGGAACATCTGAGCCTGCGTTGGTAGACGCTGGGCTAGGGGCCTTACTGCTAATACTGGCCCTCCACTCAGGGTTGCCATCGGAGCTGGCAATGCTGAAAACTGCTGAGCTGGCCCTCCTGGCCTCTGCATCACAGGACAAGTGGAGATACGGTGGTCTGAACTACCACACCTCAAGCATAAGCCATTCGCTGACCGATACACCTCCCTCGTGTGCCCTGCCTTCCCACAGAATGTACAGCCCTGGGGTGCTCTCTGACGCTGTTGTTGGTTCCTCGGCTGCTGATGCCGAACTGGCGTTGTATTAGTTGACACGGCCGTCCTCCGCGGTGCTCCTGCATCATGAATACGTACACCGGGTGCTGGTGCCGATGTTCGCTGCATTGCTCATCCTCCAACCTGGAAATAAGATCTCTTCTGACCTCCTGTCCTCGATGCCAACCTCTGTTGGATAAGCTCGTGCCTCCGAGCGGCCGTCAAAATAGCGTCAAACGTCTGGTAGTCGTGTCCTTCCACAAGCTGTAATAGTTCCAAATGAAGTCCCTGCTGGAACCTCATAGCTTTCTCTGGCTCCGTTGCCACCATTGCTGGTGCGAAACGGCACAATCTGCAGAATTCTGCTGCATACCCATCTACGGTCTTGCCTGCTTGCTTGAGACTGATAAACTTCTGCTGGAGCTCATATCGAGCTACTACGCCAAAATACTTGGCCTTGAATCTATCACTGAAGGTGGTCCAACGAACAGGGCGTCTTATACCAACTTCTTCTGATGCCCACCAGTCGCGGGCAAGATCCTGAAGTACCAGTTTGACCTGATCAACCTTCTCATCATCTGGAACCTTGGCTGCCACAAGAATGGCTTCGATGTCTTGAATCCAGGCATCCGCAGTGATGGCATCCTCCGTGCCATCAAAATACCTTGGATTCAAGCGACGAAACCTTCCTGATGCTCCCGAGTCAGCCCCGACACTCCTCTCAAGAGCTAACTGAATCCCTTGGTTCAGCAACACGTTCTGCTCCTGCTGCCGAGTCTGTTGCTGTTGGTTAGTGACAAGAAACCCCCAGATGATCTCCAGGAGTGCTACGGCGTCTGGTACTGCCGTCGCTGCTGGTGCTGCAGGAGTTTCAATAACCTGCGGCTGCACTGCCTCTGGTTCCACTTCTGCTTGTGCCTGCCCTGGGGAAGGTTCTCTCCCCTGTTGGTGCCCCGTCGAGCCATGCTCTTGCTGCTCTTCCTCATGGGCCTCACCCGCTACTGAGAATGAAGCACCCCTATAGAGAAAGATATAAGATTATCAAGTCCGAACGAGGAAGATTTCGAGGATGCAAGTCAGGTTAGAGATCAAGGCAAGGACAGAGAATTCGAAACAGAATTTCAAGGGGAACAAGTTTTGATTGAGACTCCTAATAATTCGTAATACCCCACAAGTCTGAAAATCAGACCTGCATGGGCCACCACTAAAACCTTGTCACGCCCCAGTACCGAAATACGGAGATGGACTAGGCCAGCTACTCCATATGAGGTACGTAACGTCATACGGCAATCGTGGCTGTCGAGAGACTAGGGGGTACATGCTACAATCAAGTCTCCTATGGTCCCACAGAGTTCTATGTCTCAATCAATCAAATCACATCAGCAAATAAATGAATATTAAAGATAAAGTAGTAAGGCGTCCCCGACGCTTCATCAAAATGATCATGAGAGATTAGCTTTATAATTTAGCTATCTCAGAGAGTCAGGAGTACAAAATTATACACAGCTGCAGTCTGTTTAATTACAATTATGTACTGACACAAAATATCAAGCAATCCGGCTAACAGATGCCGGTGGCTAAACGCCGTAAAAGTATAAGCAGGAGTGGTGGAGAAGAAATCCACTCGAGTCCCCGAACCGCCATGCTCCTAGTATGCACCATGGATGTCAGGGAGGAAGATCGTGTCCTCCGGCTCTGCTACGAGATCTGGCCAAACAAAACCAGCGGGGTCAGCCCCGAATAGCAAGTACCGCCAAAGGGGCACAAGAGTTAAGATTAAAAACCCAGTTAATGGAATGATTGATAATAGTAATACTTATGCTACTATTATAGGGTAGCCAACATCTTCGAACCCATATGGCACCCTTACAACCAAACAAGGACAAAAGGTGCCGCATGGAGTCGGGACGTGTCGTACTCTATAACATTCACATAAGTTAAAAGGGTATAAACAATAAAATCTCCTGATCGTGACTTCGGTCGATAGCCTATCGCAGCACAATAACCAACCCAACAATCAAACAAGAACATGGGTTGGATCATGCACCATGATAGACCATGTTCCTCAGTCATTCACAGAAGTAGCACTTCACAACCAGAATATGTCTTCCGTTCATAACTTCGGTCCACAGCCTATCATAGTACGATAACCAACCCAACAATCAAACAAGAACATGGGTTGGATCACGTACCATGACAGTCTGCTTCCCTCAGTTATTCACGGAAGGTAATAGGATACAAGCAAGTCGTTTTCACGGCCAATCAAGTCTACGAGTTTCTAGTGGGACGAGGTTATCCTCGCGTCATGTTATTAGAGAATCCTCAGATCGTATCTTTCCAGCAAGGCTAGCCCACCCAGGGGTTTGCGTAGACAGGTGTTATTGAGCACAGGTCCCTCGTAAGGCCACCTTGCCAAAACATATATTATATAGCAGGAATTAATCGGATACAGTCATCCACTCGTTGCAGATGACACAGTATCCGTGGAGACCAGCCGGCGCGTCAAGACAATATCTCAAGGCGGCTGGTGTAACACGATCTCGGGATTCTGCCCTCCCCATGCATCTAGTATATTTAGTTGCCTAGTTTAACCCTAGGTGAAATCTTGGACTCTCATGCTGTGGCCTGCATGATTATCCTCCTAAAGTCGTACTTTAGTACGAGTACCCCAAAGAGGATCCATGTCAATCAGTATGTCAACATGTGCTACCCTCCTTAGTGTAATGCATCATTGCAAATACGCCACGTGGAGTTACGAGTCATTTGTCGAGCATGAACAAGAACTGGGACATTCAGGTACATGTATCGGGTAGGAACACTTTGTTCTCCGGGGTCACATTAGTGCTCATATCATGCTCGGGACAAAAGGCGTAAGGATATAAAATGGTCATATAATATTTGATAAAATATCAAAAGCGTACGCACAAAAGCACGCACGCTCAAGGGGTGAAAAGTCACGCAGGCTCACTCAAGGCAGCGTGCGTGAAAAGTCACGCAGGCTCACTCAAGGCAGCGTGCGTGAAAAGTCACGCAAACTCAAGGGAAGAGCTGCGTGAAAAGTCACGCAGGCTCAAGGGAAGAGCTGCATGAAAAGTCACGCAAACTCAAGGGAAGAGCTGCGTGAAAAGTCACGCAGACTCAAGGAGAGAGCTGCGTAAAAAGTTACGCAGACTCAAGGAGAGAGCTGCGTGAAAAGTCATGCAAACTCAAGGAGAGACACGCTTCCAACAGGAAGCGTGCTCAAACAGGAGCACACTGCTCACTGTCTTCTCCAAACAGCAAGAACACCATGGCTGAACCCAAGCTTCAAAGCATCATAACTTGGCCATCCGAACTCCAAATCCAGATTTCCAAGGTTCCAACTTGGGTGAAACTGAATGCTCTTCCACATGGAAGCATCAAAAACCCATAAAATCCAACTAAAGTAGATCAAACCATGCAAAATCCGAAAATGATTAAAACTTAGATCTACAAAAATCAAAGCTTCAAAATAGAAATTTCTAAGTTCTAAACTAGTATAGATTGAGGAGAAGAACATGTTTTGGCAAATAGTTTTGTAAGAAATCATTGGCAAAATTATGGATCCATCTCTTGAGCAAGTTGGTACTTGCCTTGGTTGGTGGAGGAAATAAATGAGAGGAAGTAAATGAGAGGAGAGAGAATGAGATGAGTTATATATATAAAGATCTTGGACCCATGGGTTCATGATGAACCATTGGTGAACCAAGAATAGGTTACCCAAATGAGCCAAAACTGTAGGCCCAAATGCAGAAAATAAATTAGGAAATAATATTTTGTCGAATATTTTTGGGAAATGCATGAAGAAATACAGCATAATAAATATAGTATAAATACAAGATAAATACAATTTATCGGTTTACGTATTAAAATATGTATTCCAGGATTGGGGAGTGACAAAGTGACACTTGTGTCGCGGTCGCCAACGAGCTTGGTCGCATCGACGACATAGTCGACTTCCCCTTCATGAACAATAGGGAGTCTCGTTCAAAGGCCCGGCATGATATGTAGATGGATTTGTATATTTTTCTTGTTTCAAACTTAAGTTGGATGTGGAATAGTTACGTACTTGTGATGAATTATTGGGGATATTTTGCTTGTTTGAAACTAAATTTGGATGTGGAATGTTCGGGACTAAGTAGTTGTGATGAATTATTGTAGTTGTGATGAATTATTGTGATGATTTATTTTAGTTGTGATGTAGTTGTGTAAGCTCCCTAAATTTTTGGATATCTTTTAATATTAAATTATATTTTATAACAAATTAGACTTTTATATATTTTCTTTATTGTAAATCCTAATGACAATCTCTAGTCCTATTGAGCTACCGGTTGACTTAGCTGGTCCAAACTCAACTCAAATATTCCCATACCTCCACATGGTTCATACCAAACATTATATACTATTGTCCTCTCTACAAAATATCAAACATAATGATATGACATCCAAAACCTAACACTTAACCTACTAGAAATAATTCCAGCCCTATATACTTTGGACTTGACCCAACCATTAACTCGCCACTTAACCACTATAGGTTGGACTTAAGTGTGGTCAAGTACACTAAATGGGCAGCCAATCCTCCCCACTTATTCATCTTCCATAACCCCCAAGCACCCTTAACCATTCCCTTTCCATAACCTACAAAAACTCCCAACCATTAACTCTCCACTCAACCCTTCACCTCCCCCTTAATGGTTGGCTATATATAGACTTCTTCTCACCTTATTACCTCATAGCATCTGAACAAAACTTCTTCCTAACCCACTTCATAATATTTTCTCTTCACATACCATCTCCAAAATCTTTCTCAATTTTTCTCCAAACAACCATCTTTCCACCCCTACCCAAAGCTGAATTCGAATTCAACTAGTCTCCACCATTCCGGCCATATCTCTCTCTACAGTAAGTATTTCTCTCTCAAATTTAGTATACTTCTTCCTCTCTCTGTTCTTAACATTTTCTCTTCACAAACTTTTCATCAAAACTCACTCTAACTCCTTCAAAACAGCCCCTCCATCAGAGGTGTCCAGGCTGAAACTGAATTCGGTGCACTGCTGTTCGTGCACCCTTAGGAGACCCCATGGCAGCAACTAATCTCTTGGTAACGTTCCTAACACTCTTCTACAACATTCCACTATGTCCAAAATTCATCTCGTAAAGTTTTATGTATATATTTGCTTGCAACTTCATTATTTTTGTCACCGTAATCATTGATTCTCAAAATAGAGCTTGTATATATTTATGTCCTATTTGTCCTACTAAAATTCGATGGTTAAGGATCTTAAATTCTATGGTAATATATTCTGAATATTATTTATAAGTTTATTAATTTCAGAATATAAAGTGTTATATTTTCAAGATTTCATCTAGTCCGAATCAACCGAAATTGGACAACCTAGTGAGATTACTCGAATGTGCTAACTGGCTAGCTTAACTTTAGTATATAAAATAAATATGATATATTTGAATTATTTTCAAATATTATTTCAGAATTAAAATATTAATTTTTCTATTATAATTGGTTCCAAGTAAATGGGTATGTTGGCCATATTGTGTCATTAATTAGACATACTAACTAGATAATTATTTCTTGTGTATATTATCATAAAATAATGTTTATAAATAGTTTTAATTTATATTCAGAATATAAATTAGTATATTTTATATATTAAATGATTTATTTTTACATAAGTTGACAACTTTGCATGCACAAACTAGTTGTTAAGTTGCTAAAACACCTAGTCGATATGCAACGAAACATTGTATATGCAACGACAAATATTTTAGTATTCTTTTACTAAATAAATATAAATTCCAGAAATTAATAAATTAATTCATATTAATTTTAGTTTTATTTGTCGTCTACAAGCGTGTTTGAGAGGCTACATCCATGTTCGAATTATCGTTTAGCGTTGTCGTGAATTTGGGACATTGTGTCGTATCTACGTATGTTTAGGATTACAGTATTGGAATCATATAAATGCCTAAACGTACGTGTGATAACATGATGTTCGAGATCCATACGACATAATAGAAAGTAGCATGGTACGTGGTTATTAGCACGTTGTCGAAGGCCACACAACTGTTGGATCGTTGGCATGAAAGTCACCATACTAGTTGACGTTGTGCAAATGATCACATTCTTTTTTTATTAATTGAATTAGATTGTGCATTGATTAGAATATGTTATAATAGGACAACTTGGATCCGCTGTACCTCCAACTGAAGACATCAGTCAGGCGACACCGCAGCAGGCAGCAGGCAACAGGCAAGTGTACCTTGCCATCATGTATCTCAGTTCTTGCTCTATTTATTAGTATTTAGTTACTATAGCTATTTGATAGGATTGGCGTGTGTGTGTCTAGCTTAGGGCCGTGAGACGATACTTAGTGTCCGAATAAGGTTCGGGTGCCGATATCCTCCGCGGAGTCGGGTATCGTCAGTTAGAGAGTTGTTACCACGAACCCATGATACGTGCTTGTATCCTAAGCACGACAGACCGTAGGACACTTGACACTATTACATGTAACAGAATCGTTCTTGAGGTATTCATGGTGATTCTGTGTAGGCTTATAGGATACATGATATGAGATAGGTATATAACATATATATTATTATGACTCCTTGCATTAGTTAGAGGTCATGATCTTGCGTGTCATGGACATGAGACGTCGTGGACATGAGACGTGAGGTTACATTGGGAGGGGAGAGTCTTCATCGTGCTCTGGGCATATTCTATATACATGAGTACTGGACTTTGGGTTCTCTATACGGAATCTAAAGTGCATATATCTACATATACTATCCTTTATTGGGTTCCTCCACACGGAGCCTAGAGGGTACTGTCTAGCATACGGATGAGTCCGTGAGTACCAGCCCGGGGTACGATACCATACTCTCATTTGCATATCACTTAGATGGTTACAGTAGTTTATCATTGAGTATGTGGCATTATACTGTTTTACTTTTGGCATATTGTTTCTTGTACCTTGTTATGTCCCCTGAGGACCTGGTCTCCTGCCAGTTATGCAGCTTAAACGGTTATGGAGCCTATCTAAAGATGCTAAGGCTAATCGCCTTGATATGCGGGCATTGGTATAAAGTACTTATTTCATTTCTACCGAGGTATGTTATTTAATCATATTAGTTACTCCTCTGCTGCCATAGCCTAGTTTTTATAGATTCATATTTCTTTCTCGAGTCTATTCGAGTTCCTGTGTTATTGGGCGGCCGACTTTAACACATGTGGCTCTTTCTTGTATTTTATTTCATTGTGGATTGAGACATAGATATAGTTGTATTATGTAGATTGTGTCCATTATAACACAGCTTATACGTATTCGAGTCGGACCAGAGTCTGATCGAATGCGTAGCTATCATGTTACGTATTTCTAGTCCTACGTATTTTGGGACTGGAGCGTTACATGTTTTTGTGGTGGCCCATGTAGGTCAGAGTATATCGTTTTGGTTACGTTACTCTGCCGAACGAGCCTGCAATAGGATATTGTAATAGGATCTCAATCCACAATTGCTTTAAAAATCTTTTTGTTTTATCCATTGCCTTTGGAATTCATAATTGAAGTCGATCATCCTTCTTAAACTCCTTTTCTTGGACTCTCGTCTATTCCTATTTCGGAAGGACGAATACTTGTGCTTGATGAACTAATTGGATTATGTTCTATCATAGCCTAGAAGGTATTGATAGAGTGTTTTATAAAGAGACTTAGTTACCTACGGGTTTGGATAGACATCTCACTTAAATTGACCGAGTAGATCGGACTGACAATCTAGAATTCTTATAGGCTAGTTAACCTTAACGAGAGACCCTATGAGAAATTGACTACAACCCTTGTACTATTAACCTATGGTGGATGGAGACAGAATAGAATACCTTTGTTATATAGAGATGGGGTAGAAGTATAACATAGTTTAATTGGGGATTAGTAAGAAAGGCAAGTTATGTGCCTCTATCCTAAAGATTTGAGTGGTTGGAAGACTATGAAGTAGAATTTTAGAGTTAGATACAGTTTCCTAACTAGAATATGATCACCCACATGAAAGACTATAGTTGAAAGAATTCGAAAGTCTTGATATGAAAAGGATGAGGTACAGTAGATAGATATGAATCCTTATAGACATTGTATGGTTGCAAAAGTTTTTTTTTATTCATTTGAAGGATATAGAAGTTATGATAGTATGCATATGTAGAAAATAAAGTTATCTTGGACAGTGACCTGAAGGATCTTCACTAGGGAGATTCCTATCGGAGGAGTGAGTCAAAATGATGCTTGTTGATAGGTTGTGCCATGGTGTGGATCTAGGAATATTTGTTGTATAATGGCGAGGACGGTGTTAGACTGGATATACCCCTATACATCGTAGGAATAGCTTGAAAGGACCTATTAACAACCATAACTAGAAGATTAGTTGAAAGGTAAGTTGTTGTTAAGGTATCATACATAAGCTTGTCCACTACCTAGTAAACAAGCATAAAAAGATTAAGCGTACATGTAGGCATTGCATGGCTTCCTTTAAATTAAAAGGGTGGGTTGTTAACCATATTAATAAGAAATTTTGATAACCTATAGAAAAATTGGATAATGTGATTAAGGAATGATTTATCGCAATCCTAACCTCTGTAAATAACACTTGAGAGTAGGATTAGAAATCTTATCTTAAGTAGACAAGAAGTCGTATGCATAATAAAATCCTTCATCGATATAGGTTAGATAGGAACCCCAAAGGACATATAGTTACAATAATTGTATTGGAATAAAATACACATAGGGGTATAAAGATGAAGGATCATAGGAGCAGCACTATATACAGATTGAAGAACTGCAAAGGATTAAGGATGGTTAGGACCTAGCAAAAAAATATATATATATATTGCTAGGAGTGACGATTGGAGAAAATCTAAGCCACATAAGTGGGTGAACAGGTTGGAATCAAGACATATGACCTCTAAGGTAGTATAAGTTAGAACATAACTTTAAAGATTAGCTAGTCTCATCCTTAGAAGATCTTGATAGATACTTTATACTTTAAAATGAGTCAGGGATCATCATCTCTAGGCAGATTGATCATTGAAGCCCAATATCGTTATGTTGACTCGAAGTATATTTCTCCATCAACCGGTTCAACCACCTGACAAGAGCGAAGGTATTAAGATCGGGACACCATCAGGTGACGGTACGGAAAGAGGATACTCCAAGGACAGCATTCAGATTTTGCCACGACCACTACAAGATTGTTGACACTTTTTGGATCGATGAATGCGCTTCTATAATTATGTGTTTGATGAACAAGGTGTCCCATCAGTACCTGGACTAGTGATGGTAGATTTTATTATATTTTATCGTAGGATAAAAATTATATTGGTAAAATATTTCATAGGTTGGTGATTATCTAAGGTATATACGAGTAGGGTAGAACAACTATGCTAGAAAGACCAACTATAATGGTGGCAATCTATTTTCTATGAGTTTTAGTTTGGTAGAAAATCGCTCTTAGTCGAATGATAGGTATTTCTAAACATGTCCAACTAGATATGATAGATTAGAGACTTTTGGTATGAATAAAATGGTTTGGTAAGCCTTGTATTTAAGGATAAGCTTGTATAGAGCCATTATTCTTAAAAAAAATTGAAGGAGAGAGGTATCCAGGATTATGTAAATAATTAAGGTGGACAGAATTTCATAGATACTTTCGCAAGAAATAAGTTAGAATATAGTTCAGTATAAAGCCTAACCCTAAGAAGCAACCATTAGACCAAATCCTGCTATCTTTTGCCTAAGACATGGCCTATGATAGAAGAATTAGAGAAATTATTATTAGGATGGCATATGAATAGAGTAAGAATATATGTGTTAGAAAAGACGACCATCTCTATACATGGTAAGACTAGTCTTAAAATGACCTATGGAAGTCCAGGATTATAAGGATGACCAATAGGTTTATGTGATTGTCTAGTTCAGCCTCGACCTTTATCCTACAGTTAGGAATCAATGAACAGGCATATTTGTAAGGATTGTATAAATTGCTTATGAATAGAAGGGGTGGATTGCTAATTGAACTACTATAGAAGTTAGTGATGTAACCTATAGGAATATAGTATAGATTTGAAGGATTGACAGAGTTACGGAGGGATTGTGATTTTTCTATCTCTATGGTTAGTTATAGATAGAGATTTAATAGCCAAGTTTGAAGCCTTACCTCTAGATTAGTAACATCTCGATATTAGAGAGCGTGTTGGTGAAGTGACATTTCGTCTTGCATTACTCTCATCTCTGGAGGGAGTGCATGATGTATTTCATGTCTCACAGTTGAGGAGGTATGTGACTGACTCCAGTCATGTGGTCAATCATTCTGAGATTACGGTGGAACCCAGTTTATCATACGAGGAGCAGTCAGTTGAAATATTGGATACTAGCGAGAAGACGCTTAGAGGGCAGAAGATAGGTTGGTTCGGGTTGCATGGAAGCACTATTCTCCTGGATAATCTACTTGGGAACGATAAGATTCCATGAGGGAGCACTATCTATTCGAGGATTCTGGTAAGATTCTAAAACTAACTTTAGTGCTATAACTTTATAAAGTTCTAGTTATAGTTTTAATTTCGAGGACGAAATTTCCTAAGGTGGGTAGATTGTAAGCTCCCTAAATTTTTGGATACTTTTTAATATTAAATTATATTTTATAACAAATTAGACTTTTATATATTTTCTTTATTGTAAATCCTAATGACAATCTCTAGTCCTATTGAGCTACCGGTTGACTTAGCTGGTCCAAACTCAACTCAAATATTCCCATACCTCCACATGGTTCATACCAAACATTATATACTATTGTCCTTTCTACAAAACATCAAACATAATGATATGACATCCAAAACCTAACACTTAACCTACTAGAAAAAATTCCAGCCCTATATACTTTGGACTTGACCCAACCATTAACTCACCACTTAACCACTATAGGTTGGACTTAAGTGTGGTCAAGTACACTAAATGGGCAGCCAATCCTCCCCACTTATTCATCTTCCATAAACCCCAAGCACCCTTAACCATTCCCTTTCCATAACCTACAAAAACTCCCAACCATTAACTTTCCACTCAACCCTTCACCTCCCCCTTAATGGTTGGCTATATATAGACTTCTCCTCACCTTATTACCTCATAGCATCTGAACAAAACTTCTTCCTAACCCACTTCATAATATTTTTTCTTCACATACCATCTCCAAAATCTTTCTTAATTTTTCTCCAAACAACCATCTTTCCACCCCTACCCAAAGTTGAATCCGAATTCAACTAGTCTCCACCATTCCGGCCATATCTCTCTCTATAGTAAGTATTTCTCTCTCAATTTAGTATACTTCTTTCTCTCTCTGTTCTTACCATTTTCTCTTCACAAACTTTTCATCAAAACTCACTCTAACTCCTTCAAAACAGCCCCTCCATCAGAGGTGTCCAGGCTGAAACTGAATTCGGTGCACTGCTGTTCGCGCAACCTTAGGAGACCCCATGGCAGCAAATAATCTCTTGGTAATGTTCCTAACACTCTTCTACAATATCCCACTATGTCCAAAATTTATCTCGTAAAGTTTTATGTATATATTTGCTTGCAACTTCATTATTTTTGTCACCGTAATCATTGATTCTCAAAATAGAACTTGTATATATTTATGTCCTATTTGTCCTACTGAAATTCGATGGTTAAGAATCTTAAATTCTATGGTAATATATTCTGAATATTATTTATAAGTTTATTAATTTCAGAATATAAAGTGTTATATTTTCAAGATTTCATCTAGTCCGAATCAACCGAAATTGGACAACCTAGAAAGATTACTTGAATGTGCTAACTGGCTAGCTTAACTTTAGTATATAAAATAAATATGATATGTTTGAATTATTTTCAAATATTATTTCAGAATTAAAATATTAATTTTTCTATTATAATTGGTTCCAAGTAAATGGGTATGTTGGCCATATTGTGTCATTAATTAGACATACTAACTAGATAATTATTTCTTGTGTATATTATCATAAAATAATGTTTATAAATAGTTTTAATTTATATTCAGAATATAAATTAGTATATTTTATATATTAAATGATTTATTTTTACATAAGTTGACAACTTTGCATGCACAAACTAGTTGTCAAGTTGCTAAAACACCTAGTCGATATGCAACGAAACATTGTATATGCAACGACAAATATTTTAGTATTCTTTTACTAAATAAATATAAATTCCAGAAATTAATAAATTAATTCATATTAATTTCAGTTTTATTTGTCGTCTACAAGCGTGTTTGAGAGGCTACATCCATGTTCGAATTATCGTTTAGCGTCGTCGTGAATTTGGGACATCGTGTCGTATCTACGTATGTTTAGGATTACAGTATTGGAATCATATAAATGCCTAAATGTACGTGTGATAACATGATGTTCGAGATCCATACGACATAATAGAAAGTAGCATGGTACGTGGTTATTAGCACGTTGTCGAAGGCCACACAACTGTTGGATCGTTGGCATGAAAGTCACCATACTAGTTGACGTTGTGCAAATGATCACATTCTTTTTTTATTAATTGAATTAGATTGTGCATTGATTAGAATATGTTATAATAGGACAACTTGGATCCGCTGTACCTCCAACTGAAGACATCAGTCAGGCGACACCGCAGCAGGCAACAGACAAGTGTACCTTGCCATCATGTATCTCAGTTCTTGCTCTATTTATTAGTATTTAGTTACTATAGCTATTTGATAGGATTGGCGTGTGTGTGTCTAGCTTAGGGCCGTGAGACGATACTTAGTGTCCGAATAAGGTTCGGGTGCCAATATCCTCCGCGGAGTCGGGTATCGTCAGTTAGAGAGTTCTTACCACGAACCCATGATACGTGCTTGTATCCTGAGCACGACAGACCGTAGGACACTTGACACTATTACATGTAACAGAATCGTTCTTGAGGTATTCATAGTAGGCTTATAGGATACATGATATGAGATAGGTATATAACATATATATTATTATGACTCCTTGCATTAGTTAGAGGTCATGATCTTGCGTGTCATGGACATGAGACGTCGTGGACATGAGACGTGAGGTTACATTGGGAGGGGAGAGTCTTCATCGTGCTCTGGGCATATTCTATATACATGAGTACTGGACTTTGGGTTCTCTATACGGAATCTAAAGTGCATATATCTACATATACTATCCTTTATTGGGTTCCTCCACACGAAGCCTAGAGGGTACTGTCTAGCATACGGATGAGTCCGTGAGTACCAGCCCGGGGTACGATACCATACTCTCATTTGCATATCACTTAGATGGTTACAGTAGTTTATCATTGAGTATGTGGCATTATACTGTTTTACTTTTGGCATATTGTTTCTTGTACCTTGTTATGTCCCCTGAGGACCTGGTCTCCTGCCAGTTTTGCAGCTTAAACGGTTATGGAGCCTATCTAAAGATGCTGAGGCTAATCGCCTTGATATGCGGGCATTGGTATAAAGTACTTATTTTATTTCTACCGAGGTATGTTATTTAATCATATTAGTTACTCCTCTGCTGCCATAGCCTAGTTTTTATAGACTCATATTTCTTTCTCGAGTCTATTCGAGTTCCTGTGTTATTGGGCGGCCGACTTTAACACATGTGGCTCTTTCTTGTATTTTATTTTATTGTGGATTGAGACATAGATATAGTTGTATTATGTAGATTGTGTCCATTATAACACAGCTTATACGTATTCGAGCCGGACCAGAGTCTGGTCGAATGCGTAGCTAGCATGTTACGTATTTCTAGTCCTACGTGTTTTGGGACTGGAGCGTTACAAGTTGTGATGTAGTTGTGATGTAGTTGTGATGAATTTTTCTTGTTTTTCATGTACAGAGTATCTGTATCAGGACTGCCAGCACCCTGGCAGTCCAACACTGAAGTAGGACTGCCATGGGGGTGGCAGTCCTAACTCTAATACTCTGTGACAAATTGATTCACACAGGAAAGTCCACACAGAGTTTGAGAGTTAGGACTGCCACCCCATAGGCAGTCCTACACTGAAGTAGGACTGCCAGGGAGCTGGCAGTCCTAACTAAAACTTGCTGTTACAGCAAGTTTTAGTTAGGACTGCCAGCTCCCTGGCAGTCCTACTTCAGTGTAGGCTGCCTATGGGGTGGCAGTCCTAACTATCAAGCTCTGTGATACTTTGATTCACACATGAAAATCATCACAGAGTTTGAGAGTTAGGACTGCCACACCCATGGCAGTCCTACACTGAAGTAGGACTGCCAGGGTGCTGGCAGTCCTAACTAAAACTTGCTGTAACAGCAAGTCCTAGTTAGGACTGCCAGCTCCCTGGCAGTCCTACTTCAGTGTAGGACTGCAATGGGTGTGGCAGTCCTAACTATCAAGCTCTGTGATACTTTGATTCACACATGAAAATTATCACAGAGTTTGAGAGTTAGGACTGCCACACCCATGGCAGTCTTACACTGAAGTAGGACGTGTAGGACTGCCAGGGAGCTGGCAGTCCTACTTCAGTGTAGAACTGTCATGGGTGTGGCAGTCCTAACTCTCAAACTCTGTGACAATTTGATTCACACATAAAAATCATCACAGAGTATTAGAGTTAGGACTGCCACACCCATGGCAGTCCTACACTGAAGTAGGACTGCCAGGGAGCTGGCAGTCCTAACTCTAATACTCTGTGACAGAGTTTCTCAAACTGAAACGTTGTGACAGTGAACACATATAACACAGGTACACTCATATAACACAGATAACACACAGGTAGCCACATATAACACAGGTAGCACACAGGTAACCACATATGACACATATAGCACACAGGTAGGCACATATAACACAGGTAAACACATATAACACAGGTAGCACACAGTAAACACATATAACTCAAAATTTACTCCATATATATTAGTGGACTTCATATTTCACTGTATACAAAAGTGGTCCTCCATATACAAAATGTCAAACTGTAAATGTATCTATACTTAGTCGATTTCGACGTCATAGTGGTCAGCAGGTAAGTCTCTTGGCTCCTCAATCTTCAACAACTTCTTACAATGGTTGATCTGATCAACGAAATGTGTGGTCCAAGCGATGGCTTCGACCGGTGCTCTTTTGTACCAAACTGTTGAAGGTGGAGGAATCGGAGAATGAGCGATCATCTTTAGTATAACGAAGTGATCCCCGATCAGACCTATAGTACATAGGTTAGCCACTCCGTAGTCCGTCGGAGGAGCGCACATCGGAAAGAATGTATTGTTAATATCCGGCGAGATAAGTGTAATGCCCCGCTCCGCACGGCGCATTACGCTGAAGCGTTGACTCAACGAGTCGCGTTGACCGAATGAAAATGTATCGATACGAGTCGATACGAGAGTTAAGTTATCCCGAGCAATGCATCAAACTAAGTTGATGCGAAGAGTTGCCTTGTCCCGAAAGAATGCATCGAGTTGAATCGATGCGAAGCGCCGCGTTGCCCCGAAGGATGAGTGCGTTGAATCGGCTCGAAGATTCTAAGAAATCGAATCGACCAAGGCGCAAGTCCGAATCGTTGCAAGTATTGATTTTAGTTGGTTTCGTGTGCAGGTTATACTTTGACGGGAAAATATTAGAGGTCGATCTTTTGCAATATTTAGTAAGGGGTCCGCGAAATCAAATCGTCGCCTTGCGACGGGTTAAGACTTGGGCACGCTAAGGCAAATCGGACGTATAACTCAATGAAGCACGAAGTGCTCGAATGGCTAAGTCAGGAGAGTGGCCGTGCAACAAAGTTAGGAAATCGAGCCGCATCGGCTCGACGAAACGACGAAGGCGAATCGACTCAAGGTGGGAGGATTGACTTCTTTTTACTCCTTCATTCGATAAGTCAAATATATCATTGTATGCTAAGTTAACCTATCGACGCCACGGGCGTAGTCCGATCAGGAGATAAATCATAGTGTGAGTCGAACACTAAGTTAGAACAATTGAAATGAAACGTGCATCAATATGCACGAGTCGCTATGGGACATTGGATATCGCATAGGCGAGCGCCTCGGTGCGCAAGCCGTAAGAACATGGGATAACTGTACTCGGCGAGTGCCTTAGTGCATGAACCATACCGTGCCTTGCTGCACGAGTTAGACGGCTAGAACATTAAAAGACAATAGGCGAGCGCCCTAGCGCGCAAGTCCCGAACATTGAATGCTAAGTTATAGAACATGGATATACGGTCGAAACGTGCCTATGTGCACGGGATAATAAAAGATGGCTTCGTTGTGAGAGAATACAGTTGCGGCATGAATGTGGCAGAACTGTCGGATATGACATGGTGCCTCGAAAGGTGTTCGAGACCTTCGGGTCATTCGGTTGACGAGCATTGAGTTGAGGCACGATGCCATTGAATCATTGAAACGAAGTATGAAACGTGAGAACATAGAAAGTTAACGGAAGAAATACGAGATGATAAAGTCTGAGTCTTGGACTCAAGGCTATGATTGGTTGTCTGAATGATAGTACGTTGCATGGTCGAATGGAATGGACTTGAGATAATTGCGATGATATCTTCCGTGCACGGAACGTTCCCTCCGAACGGGCGCACCGGGGCACCGGGACCGTTCGGCCTAGGAGGGATGTAATCTTTGATAGGCGTACATCTGCGAAGTCCGATTAGAACTCGGTCGTAAATGTGAAAAGCCGCAAATGATGGTAGGCATGCGGTAAGTTTTGGTTGTTGGGATAGCAACCCAACCCGTGAAACGCCGGGCTACCCAAACACGAGAGAGAAAAGAAGGAGAGAAAAGAAAGTAAGGAAAAATAAAAAAAAAACTCCTTTAGTCCATTCCGGCACGGATACGCCCACGACCTTCATATAATTAAGGAACGATGGATTGAAAGTGTAGGCGCGTATGCGTCCCGCATAGAGATCCTGCTTAGAGATGCACATATAACATGACAGGGAAGGAATGCGACGTATTCACCTTGCATCGGTGCAAGGGCGAGTACGTCGACTTGGTAAGTCGCGCCACGAATCAAACACGAGATTGTTGTTTGCTTGCCTATTCAATTCGATAACATGCTGCTATGATAACATGCTTTACGTTTCGAAGATGCCGTGAAATTGACCCTAAGGAGAACATAGCAAGATCATAAGCTAAGTTGCATGATTCAACGTAAATATTAAAATGTCGGTTTGGAAAGAAGATCTTTGCTCCAGTACATGCGAGGACGAACGTACTGATCCCCCACCAGCTTCATGCAGGGTACAGGAAATGGACGGCTCGCGACGAAGCGTTGCTTGAACGTGTTGAGGCTTGGAATGCCGAAGCGCATTGAAGCGTGCAATCGTATTGACGCTCGGACTACGCAACTGGATTGATGCGGCCGAGATATAGAAGGCATGATGTATGGAACGGTGAAATCCTTTGTGGGCAAGAGAGAACCTGAGTGTTGTAGCCAATCTGGCATATATTGTTAGGCTATCGAAAGCCTTTGTAATCTCAGTTTCGGATATCAATAAAGAGAATTGTTTCGTATACTCTGTTTTCCATTCGTTGTTAAATCGAATCAAAAGATAACCATTTGAGAACTTGTCATCTTGCCTTGCACGAGCGCAACTCCAGGCTCGTGCGGCATCACGCCCCCTGCGAGGACGATGATTCGGATGATTCTGGGTCGGGGCGTGACAATAAGTACAACAGGTATCATGTACCTATTAGCAAATAAATAGCCGGCAGACGGGACTGACATGTAGTGGTCTGTCCCGGTAACACTGTCGGTGCAAGGGATACTTAACAACAAACTTGCAACCGTTTCTTCGCTTAGGATGCGAGAGTAGAATGGAAGACGAGTCTCTAACTCCTCGTACAGCTCCTGCCTCACCCGTCTCCATCCGTCTTTGTCATCATAACCAAGATGCCTTGCAAGGGCATGAAATCCGCAATGGCCATCACCGGGGACATCGACAATAGACCAAATGTAACTTCGAAGCGCAGGTTGAAATTTGTTAATATACGAACTCGTTGTTTGGCTTGCAACGGTATCTTTTCTTGGGAGGTCCATTTTCTCCATTTTTCGGCGAACGACAAGCTTGCCCTTCCGTGCAGGCGAAGGTTGCTGTAAGCTTCGTTCAACATGCTCAAAGGACGATAGATCTTTCTTAATCGACTCCAGCCTTCTCTTCTGTGAACTAGTCAATCTTGTTTGAGGCCTGCCTTTAGGATTGGAAACAACGGACGGCTCATGCATTCTAGTAGTCACCGGACATGCAATTTCTTGGATTTTAAGCTCAATGGACATCCGTTCCGCTCCTACTGAGGCACACCATCTTGCGTGGAAAAGTTTTACTTGTAGCAAAGAGAAGAAATTATCGTCCGTCTTCACCAGGGGCATCATAGACAACTGCCTCCAACGTTGATCGACAGCATCTACTGGAATTGGAATGGATTCACGGCGATATTCATTAATCTGATGTGCACAAGGGAGGCCCAATGTATGTCGATATACACACCCGCAAACCTCGGGATCAAGCCCGACAAACTTTGACCTTTCAATCTCATCAGCTATTAAGGCCAACGCCTTGTGAGATACCACGCGCATTAAAGCATCTAAGAGTACTTCCTTTCTATGCTCATGCTTGACTATATTCAAACTCATCTCAAATGATGCCTTAATTTTATTCACCGTCTGGTCTACTGATAAATGTATAGCTTGCCAAACAGAGACGAAGTTGCCGAGAGATGATTTTAGGTGCCTCTTCAATAAAGAGTGTGCTCCTTCGACACGGTTGGTAGTTGTCGTGCCGTAATGCTTCACCACATTCGACCATGCTAAGACGAATTGTTCTTTGTGCGGTTCAAGCCATGTATCTTTGATGTAAGAAATGCATACCGGCTCCCTCGCCTCCCACTTTTGCTTGAACAAGTACCATGCGTCGTCGTAACTAGCAATCGTAGAGGCTCGCCACACACAATTCCAATCATTGTAGAATTCGTCAAAAATTTGCATGTCGATTTTACCATCCTCCTTCCGAAACTTCAACTTACATTAGGCTTGAATATTACGATTGACATGCCAAGTGCATAGCAATGTATCCGCTTGAGGAGAAATAATACGAATAGCATTAATTAGGGCATACTCTCTGTCGGTAACAAATACTGACGGCCCTGTATGACCAGTGTAAAGTGTTTTCAGTTTCTCCAACGCCCATGTGTAGTCTTCAAGTTTCTCACTCTTCATGAAGCAAAATGCCACTGGAAATGTTTTCCAAGTAGAGGTGAACCCGACAACATGAAAGAGAGGCATCTTGAACTTATTGGTCTTGTACGTGCAATCAAGGGCTAACACGTCGGCAAAAGACCTGGCCAAATTTGTGCAATCGGGATGAGCCCAAAAGATTGATAATACTTCATTACTCTGGGGATGTCTTCTATGGAACTCAACATAATGATTATCGGCAAGCAACTTGAGCACTTCTTGCATCGCCATTCTTGATTTCGTCCGGATAGCGTTTAAAGAAGATAGGGCGTTGTATATTGACTTCATTGTAGACTTGTTCTTCTCATCTTCATGTCGTATGACGGAATATATTTGTCTCGATGCAACTCCGGAGGTGGACAAGTCTTCGACTATCTTCTTCTCCGTATTGTTCAACCGTCCGACATACGGATGACCCAATAGTGTCTCGGCAAGCTCATGGTTGTGGGTTCCATTCTTCACTTCTACTGTCCATTTCCCTTCTTCTTCGTTTCTAATATGTATCGTGAATGGACAACCATATTTCCTCGTTCCAACATTTTTTCTTGGAACTTTACTTTAGATAACTGTGTTTTTCTTGTGCGTTCTGAACACACCACCTCTTTCACAGCCAACCACCACAGTTTTTCGTCTCGGTCGATTTCGGATGAATCTGGATATCACTAGAACAATGTTGTTTTTCCTTCCAACTTCTCGACACCAATGTACCGCACCCTTGCTTGATTCAAAACATAGATCGGTCCAGAATAAATGGGCTACATTGACTGCAATTGGAGCCGGTACCGCAAAATCGAAAGATCTCAAGTCCTACAATAAAACTTAAAAGTTAGTACAATTAGACAACATCCTAAAGCAAATAGGTTTCATAGATTAGGACCGTGCATAAGATTGGTGTCCATAAATAGCAAATTGTGTTAATAGCAAGTCCGTCTTTTGTACAGCAATTGGTGTTCATAAATTTCAAACACCTTTACTGACTAAAACTTTGCATTCAAGTATCATAGACTATGACTGCCAGAGTGGTGGCAGTCCTTCACAAAAGAAGGACTGCCAGGACCCTGGCAGTCCTATATATGTGTAGGACTGCCAGGGTCCTGGCAGTCCTTCTTTTGTGAAGGACTGCCACCACTCTGGCAGTCCTAGTCTATGATCAGGACTGCCAGAGTGTTGGCAGTCCTCTGTGTCACAACACGAATTTTAACCCGATGATAAGTTAAAATGTAGTTACCAAGAGGGCTTCCGATGCATCAAAGTTGTCTTCGGACGTTGCGAAAACGTGTTATTCGGACGTGGCGGGAACATTTGATGATCCCGGTTGATCCATGTCCAATATTTTTCTACATTAAACACATAATTCAACTTTTATATGTGAAATTCTTGTTTAAAACATTAAACATATTTTAGTTTGATGACTTACCAATAAATTGGAGAAGTCAATGACCTAGAGTTGAGGGAGAGAACAATTTGGAAAAAATGTAGGGAGAAAAGAAAAGAATTGGGGTTTAAATTCTTTGACCTAAGAGAAGGAGAGAAGAAAATAGTTGAGGGAGAAAAGAAAAGAGAAGAAGGAGAGAGAAAATGAAAAAAAAAATTGGTATTTATACCTTTGCTTGGGCTAGCCCCTAGCAAAAAATTTTGATGGCAAACTTGTAATATTTTTGAACTATTTTGGGCTAGCCCCTAGCAAAAAGGGTGGTGCCCTTAGAAAAAACTTTTTTTTTGGGAGGGGGGGTTGGGGTGGGGGGGGGGGGGGGGGGGGGGGGTAGCCAAAAGTAAATTTGGAGCTGTCCTGAGTAAATATTGAAAAAAAAAAGTAATGGACTGTATTAAGCAAAATATGAAGTGCGTCTAGAATTTTCCTTTTCTTTTCGAATAAATTTGGAAAAAAAAAATGAAGAATGAGTTTTGGATGGTTAAAGGTACCCATGGATTGGATTAAAATAAACCAAACTTTATAATATTTGATTAAAATACAGTAGATTTTGGTAACTTGTATGCAAAATATCCTTAGGTTCTATAGTTTTGAATGTATATGTTATTTTTGGTTATGACTTATAATTGAGGGGATTACTATTAGATTTTAGAGTAAATAAGAAATATCATCCCCAAGATGGGAGCATTTTGATTAAATCATTCGAGGCTAGGCGGTTCATAGCGACCCAACCAATCTATTGATCTAACTAGTTAGAGTGAACGGTCCGACTGCTTGGAGCGATCAGTTCGAATTGGTGGAGCACCCCGGCGTAGTGGCGCGGGTTCGAGCCCCCTTGGAGGCATGCCTCCAAGCACCATTAAGAAGTGGACACCCTCAAAAAAAAAAAAAAAAAAAAACAAAGAAAATTGATTCTTTGTTATTTTATTTTCTTAAAAAAATTGTAATTCCTATCAAGTTTTCTATCTGGTGTTTTGAAACACCGAAATTATAGTCGAAATATATATTTACTTTTCATTATAGTGTTTGGTGTTTATAAGAAAAGAAAACACAATTAAGTCAACTTTTCAATAATACCCTCGTGATAATGAGAAAACTTATTACTCTGAAATATTTTTGTCTAAAAGGTATTATGGATAAAAATGGAAAATAATATTTCTGAGCAGGGATCCAGGAAAGTTGGAGGAAAAATGATTCTTTAGATGGATGGGGAGAACCACTTTCCCCTATTTTCCTATCCCTTGTGAATCATTTTTTCTTTCCAACTTATTTCCTTTGGCTTCCAAATATAGGAAATAAATCATTTTTCTTTCTCAACCTCAAATTCTGGTAACCAAACGAAGCCGAAGAGTAAAATAAAACTTGAATAGAGACCCACCCCCACCTTTAGTGTGCCCCCTCTTCCTCTTTTTGCCATATAGACAAAATAAGAAAAATAAAGAAGAGATTTATTTTTATACTTCTTTCTCTATCACAAGTCACATAGTGATGGGGATCATCGTAAGAGTACATTGATGAGGACTGCACGTAGAACCAACTTAGGGGTAAGTCCGACAAAACTTTGATTTTGGACAACTCTTTCTATGTTTAGGACAATCCTTCAGGTCCAACATGATAGATCCCTTTCCCCATTGGCTCTAGATCGGAGGAAATCCATCATAATTTGCCATTGAAGACAGATGTATAGCTCAATTTGGGAATGAAAGAAAAACTAGGATTTTTTTTTCATTGATTCAAGAAAAGAGTTGCAATGGAAAATGAAATAGTATATGAAAATCTAAGAAGTAGGAAAACAATATTACATTCGCGGCACTCTCCTCACTAGCCTGCTTATTTATAGCTAAGACTTTAACTGACTTGTAACATACTCCTAACCGAATTGACCAATTGTCTTGAGCTGGAACTTCCATTCTCACTGACAGTACACGTTGAGCTAATCAGTGACTGAGCTCATTTGACAATGCTTCGGCTGTGATGCTCTAATACCTTGAGCTAATCAGTGAACTCGTGCTCTCTTATACTCTCTGATACTTGCTAGCTAGCAAGCTTGTACAAACAGTGGAGAATAGTGGAGTTCTCCTGCTTGTGACCCATGAGCCATCATTGTACAAACCATCAATGCTCAACCTATATGAAACCTCTATGCATTCTTCAGCCTTTAGTGGGTCTAATATTAGTGTTGGGACTAGTATGAGTGAGCTATGTGAGCTAGTAGCCCAGTATCACTGAACCAAAGGGTCTACATCAATACCCTCCCCTTATTTTGACCTAGTCTCAAGGTCAAAGTAGGGATATGATCTAACAAACTTCTCATATGGCAACCAAGGGGCACTGAAATTGTTTATATGGATGCATTTTGAGATAGACCCCTACAATACCTGGATCCCATATGGTTATCATCGACTTCTCTAGTTCATTCTTATGACGACTTGACTGTTTGTAAAGCCACTTGTAGTCTAGATTTGATCAATCTCTTAGGGTCTGCTTGGTAACGGTGTTTTCACCGGTTTTGGGGTGTTTTTAAACCGACTGTTTATGAAAACCCCTGCTTGTTAATTTTTTTGAGGCACTGGTTTTCGTCGGCTCAAAAACCCCCCAAAACCGGTGTAATGTATTTTTGGGTGGCTTTGTAAACACCCCAAATCGGCAGGTTTTGAGCGGCTCTATTTTTTTATTCCATTTATATCCTCACAAAAATAGATATAATTATAACTACCGATACCCTTCCCTATTTAATTTATTCGTGTAAAAAACTTTCAGAACCGTTCATTAGTGAATTACCAAGCATGGATTGGACTGGTTTAAAAACCGCTACTTAAAAACCATCCAAAATCGGACCCCTCATAACCGCTCATAACCGGTACTCTAAAAATACCTCATAACCGCTACCCCGATAATTGCCAAGCAGACCCTTAGGGAGATTCCATGATCATACCCACAGAAAATAGCAACTGTTTTGATTCTTGAAAGGTATTTTTATACTTCTTGTCCAGAAACTGGCTTTCTCTAACTCTTATCCATGTTGTACACAACTCTAACATTAAAGCTTTAAGAGTCTTATCAATCTCCCCTTCCATTTTATCAACATCAACACAGTTAGTTCCATTTAGGACACTAGTGTGCACATTTTCATCACACGAGGCACCTTGAATACTGGTGTCAGTAACTAGTGTCATTTGAACATCACAGTCACGCAGTAGTTGTCACAATAATTTTCTTGTTCTGCTACAGATGTCACATTTTTGTCTTCAATAAATGTTGCTTCAATAATTCTTTGGTCCAATCCATGATGTGCTTCATGAGGAATTAAAAAAAAAAAAAAAAATCAAGTTTTACTCTTATCATGTCTTTTTCATACATCCATAACAATATTAAGATCCCCGTGTTATGCCCAAGATGGATTTTTTTTTTCATACCAGATTTGGAGATCAATTTCTTGTCCAATCTTGGCTTTGTTGTTGAAACTCCATCTCTATGTTAAATTTATCGCTTCTCCATGAATCTTGAGGATTAAAACTCGACTCTTCTCAAAATTTGAGACTTATAGGAATGGTAGAAAAATTTGGGATTTTAGAAACACATGGATTGAGGATAAAAGTTTTGTTGTGGGTTTTGATATAGAACTTGGTATAGGTGGGAAGGACTGTGGTAGCTGCCCATATGCAGAGACATTCCAAGAACACTAGGTATGCACTATAAATGGGTTTGATAAGGTCCTGGTGATGTTTGATCAAACTAGGACATGGGTGAACTCATTCCCATATGGTTTGATCCAATTTGTGTAAAGTTAAAGTGTAGCCAGTAATGGTGACACCATGGGTGATACAGATTGAGACTGAAGTGGGGTCTGTGATGCTGTAGGTGGTGGTGGGTGGAGGTTGTCCAGTAGGGTTTCAAGAGGCCATTTTCATATGATTGAAACCAAATGGCTGTAAATTTGGCTGTGACATATGTGGTTGTACCTTCCAATGCTAGCATCCTTCCATTTGCATCCGATTGGTGTTGATCCTCTAGGAATCCACCTCTGGAGCCATGGCAGCTTTGCTCTCCACTGACTTCAAGAACTGGATCGATGAGCTCTGATATTAAATTGATAGAACTCTTTTCCCATTGGCTCGAGATAGGGAAAAATCTATCATAATTTGCCATTGAAGACACAAATGTACAACTTAATTTGGAAAAGAAAGAAGAACTAGGGTTTTCTTCATTGATACAATAAAATAGTTACAAAGGAAAATGAAAGAGTATAATGAAAATGTAAAAAGTAGGAAAACAATATTACATTCACACCACTCTCCTCACTAGCCTGCTTATTTGTAGCTAAGACTTTATCTGACTTGTAACATACGCCTAACCGAGTGGACCAACTGTCTTGAGCTGGAACTTCCCTTCTCACTGGTAGTACACCTTGAGATAATCAGTGACTAAGCTCCTTTGACAATGCTTGGGCTGTGATGCTCTGGTACCTTGAGCTAATCAGTAAAGTCACGCTCTCTGATAGTCTCTGATACTTGCTAACTAGTAAGCTAGTGTAGACAATGGAGGATAGTGGAGATCTCCTGCTTGTGACCCATGAGCCATCCACGAGCCATCATTGTACAGAACCATCAATGCTCAACCTATATGCAACATCTATACATTCTTCAGCCTTTCCTGGAACTAATATCAGTGTTGGGACTAACATCAGTGAGCTATGCGAGCTAGTATCTAGTATCAGTGAACCAATACATGAGAGGGTCTGCATCACAACATGATCAGCAAGAGGTCGGGGTCGCAGGTGACCCCCAAAACCAGCCCACAAGAAGGTTCAAGGGGCAATCAAAATAAGCACCGACTTGGATAACCCAATCCCCCAGGCTGGCCCTGACTACACGACGTGAAAATTTTCTAATTCTCGGATTTCTCTTGCACAAGTCTATTTCAGTTCTTCTTTGGTTGTGTTTTGTAATATTAGCCTTCTCCCAATCCGAAAAAGCCTTCATTACAAAATTAGAAAACTAGACCGGCTCCTCTACAAACTTCTTCCATCAATCCAAAACGGATCACTACAACTACTTAAATAATATGAACGATTACAAGATTAGAAATAGGTTTACCGAAATTAAGAACATGGAGGGCAACCGATATGGATCCCTCCGTGAACTCCTTCCGAATCAAACCAAAACTCTTCCCCAAATCCTCCTCATTTTTCTCTGAAAGTTGCAAAGCTCTTGAGAATCTGTCTCATCGTAATTGACTGCTGGAATTAGGTTAGAAGATCCCTATTTAAGTCACCATAGTCCCGAGACAATCTTGGCCATCTAAAACGAACAAATGAACAAACCATTAAAACCCCAAAATCGTTCAACCCCGAGGGTATATTGCTCGCATACCGCCGGTAAGTGGACGATATATTGTGGGAACAAAAAAATTTACACAAAATTTGTCAGACGTTTTGGACGCTTCTACTAAGCATACCGGCAGCATACTGCTCTGCCTCACAAATTTCACAACAAAATTTGTTGGATGTTTTGATACTGCTCTGAACATCTCCAAATGAACTGTCTTTGTCACTTTCGAATTCTCGAATTTCTCCGATACACGAATGACACTAGTCACACTCCAGAGTGTTCTAGAAGCCTCAAGGTTTCTGTTAGCAATACAAAAGGAAAATTTGTGATCCTCTATTACCGATCATTTTCGTTTCAATGTCCGAAGCTCGAATCAAACTACAATCATCGAATCTACAGTTTGGGGAGTGCTTTACAGAAACACAGTTTCTTTGCCACTTCTTATAGGAAGATCTGATCATACAGATATACACATCCAATAAGAAACTAGTAAACGTGCATCTCGCGACAGAAACGTGTACTGAAAATTCAATAAGCAGGATGGAGGTATATTCAGACGAGCAGATGGATCTTCTCGTTCGAAGAAACAGCCGCTCCCTTCGTGAGGGCAAGGCTGCATGCGTCTCGACTCTCTACACGCTCTGCATTAGCGGGAGCCTCCTCTGCTTTCAACGGGGCGTTCTCTCCATTAGTGGGGCTGCGGATGCACATGTACTGACCGTCTTCTAACTGGACGCTCTTGCTAATGTTCCGGCTGTAGAATTGTATCAAATAAGTCAATTTCATATGTTTGGAGAAGATACCATCTTCAGTTGATTTGGAATTTGTTACCTATTTATGTAATAATAGCAGAAAACACCATATATCACTGTCTGAATAACACCAGATACATAAGCTGTGACAAGAAGGCGAGGTTTAGATTTAGATGAATATAATGCTCTACATTTTTGTTGATCTAGATTTACATGTTTAGTTAATGTAAGCACCGCGAGTATCTTACATTTCCAAAGAATGGATAGCCAAGACAAGAAAAATGGATTGGTGAAGTACTTATAAATCCAGTTGGCGATGTAGAGTGGTCTGTATATGCTGTATATGACCAGGATGTTTTGTCAGTGCATAGTACTAAACCTATATCAAAAGCTCGAAATTTGAACAATCAAATATAAATACACAGATCAAATAACATGACAACTATGGCGATATATTAGGTCACAACATTCGTTCACACTTGGAACAATTTATCACGATAAGGTACTTCTACTGAAAAAAATATGATTTATTATGGAAACAAGTGACCAATTTTCAGGTATGAAAGTATGTATATTCGAGTGTGGAAGTCACCTACAGAACTCCTAGGCTTGGTGTCAAGATCAGGCAACAGTTTACAATGGATTAAGCCTTTTGTTGAATGACACTAGCAGGGGTCAAAATTTCGAAAGAGTAAAATGAGGATAAGAGGTTAACAAACTTAAGATGATGGAGTAAGAGACCTCAACCTGTCTTTATCCATGGTTAACATCTACAGATACTTCAATACAGGTGTCGCATTCGTATTTGTCCGTGTCATATATTAGGATACCTAAAAATACTTCAAGGATTTACATTAGATATACACAAGTCATAAGTATCCCATATTAAAAGTAAAGAACTTATATGAGGCATGTTATTAATTAGTTAAAGGAGAATAAAGACATAAGATAGTGAGAATATGAAGCAATGCTAGGAACACATGAAGCATGAAAGAACTACATCGCAGCTTTCTTCTGAAAAGCCATTTTCCCTCTGTTGTAGCTAATCAGCTCCTAGCAACTTGTATTTTAATTTCTATAGATAAATCAAATTAGTATTTTTTTTTAACTTTTATTTTTTAACTATTAGATGAAAAGAAACCAAGTAAATCTGTTATTATACTTTTTTTAATGTATTCTCATATCTCTACAATATTGTATCCTAGTTTTTCACATTTGCTGTGTCCTCGTATCCATATCGTGTCGCCATATCCATATCTATGCAAGATAGGTTAACACCCCTTTCTCCCAGCGGATGATTTCTTGGCTCAAATTTGTATCATGTCACATCAGTTGCTTTGGGGATTTCAGTCAACTCCTGTCGTATCGTGAGTTTGAACAGTATGGCAAAATAGCTTAGGCCTGAGCCTCTATATCAAGATGATTAAAACTCTGGTTCGCATATACTGTGATGGTTAAGAAACAATAACAAAGCCTTTATCCCAAATTTTGGGGTCAGCTGTCTGTATACAATGATGTTGACTAACATATATATGACCAAGAACTTTCTTAAGTAGGTGCTGGATTTTTCATCTTGATGAGGAACCATCAGTGGTTCAAGTATAGATCTCTCTGGCATAGCATCCCCAATTTTCTTGAAATAAAGCATTCAAAGTCAATTTCAAACTATTGTCAACTTGAATGTGGATAGGAAATCACCGCATTCTACAAATATTAAGGATAGGTTCGTGAGAAACTCAATCCTAGCTCTGCATACTACAGAGGCTCTAGAGTCTACAGAGGATCTTCACTTTTTAAGAGTTTGAGCTAAAATTGCTTTGTTGCAAGATTCAGAATACTGCAAAGGCTGCAGAAGATGGTCAAAAAGACAAAAAAGATCATGTTTGAGGACTATATATTATTTTGGTTTTTAAGAACACTACTAAGGATGGATCATGGACATGACAAAGATGGCACAAACTTGAGTTAGAAAATAAAAATAAAAATGAAGAGATGTAGACAATAGAAAGAAAAGATGCAGCTGAAAGAGAAGATAAAACTCACTAAAACCTACTTAATTTATTCTAAAATTTAAATTAATAACGGAACAAAAGAGGAAATTAGTTCACCCGAGGAGAAGAACATATTGCCAAGTCAAGATATGAGTGTTATTCGTCCTCTGCAGCAATACCAGCTGAGGAAGTATTGCAAAAGCCTCCAAAAACTGGGAAAATGCACAGGTTATCTGTTACCAGAAATCACACAGCACAGTATCGAGTGAGGCATATATTGTACAAAGTGAATAACCTCATCGCACTTTCTTTACAATAGACGAAACAAAATAAAATGTACAATAATGTTAGTGAAAAATATTGGTTATGTATATTGCATGATATTGTTATTTCTAAAAGTCACCGCAAATAACAGGTGTTCTCACCTCCATAATATTGAACAACTCGTTCGTAGCCAGGGCCAATATTAGGCAGCATAATATGAGGACATAATGGCGAAAGGTGTCCAGATCCTTATCATAAGATTTACGGACAATCCCATGTCCTCTCATGTACCAGAGCATTGCAAATGAGCTCAGCAAGTAAATCAACTTCATGGTGGTATTATAAAGTGAGATGAAAATGGTCAGAACATCGAGATATCTGGTGACATAAACAAGAGCATAAAGCTCATGGGTCCTGAGAGAAATGCCTGAAGAAGAAAGAAAGACTGAGATAAGACGGACAGCAGCAAACACAAATTTGCATACCAATACTGATACACGAGGAACGTTTCAAATTGTAATGTGTGCATCAATGGCAAATGAAAAGAAGAAGAAGATGGATATTCACAGTTGAAACAAGCTAAATATATATTACTACTACCGCAAATGAATTCACCAGCCTGACAGAAATATAAATTGGTTCCTTACAACTAGGCCTGCTACAGGGATCAAGTTGGGATCAGAGGTGGGTGCACATTGTAGGGTGGATCAGACTATGCTTCTTCAGCAAGTAACAATGTTGTAGCTAGTTGGTAATTTTGTGATGGTTTCTATGGGACTCTGCTGTTTATTTTATCTAGTACCAAAGTGTAACTAGTTGGTAAATGTGTCATGGTTTGTGTAGAACTCTGCTATACTTAATCTAGTACCAAGCTGTAGCTAGTTGGTAATTTAAATTCCCTGTTACTGCACCTAAACTCTAGAATTATTATGAGGATTTAGGGTTATATGTTTATATTCTATGTTTCTAAGAGGTAATTTGTGATGTTTGTATTGGAGGATCTTAGTTTGAGACCTCAGTTTCATTTTCATTCATTTATACTGCTCAAATTTCCTTTTGACGCAATGACTCTGAGCCCCCTCTTACTATAATTCCTTAGATCCACCCTGGTCCTTACATGCATCCTTATGACTAAGAATGATATCTGGGTGTATCATTTGTTGGCGCAAAGATCGTGAGTACTCTCCTCCGAAGCAGCATTGCTGCACGAAAGCACTATAGTGTTGCCTGCATGCCAACATAGTGTCATCCTATGTAGCACGAACACTGTTAGTATTATCTTACTAAAGTGTCTTGTGTCGGACACGTATTGGACACCGACACTCCCGGGCACACTTAAGACACGTGTTAGACACCCATTGTTATTCATTGTTATGTGTTCTCGTATTTTCATTTGAAATCAGATAAGGACATTCTCCATGGACACGTGTCAAACACTTTTTATAATGCTTTTTGTTTATATTAATTAAAGAAAACCGGATTATAGGTCTTAGCGGCCTACCAACCTACAACTCACACCAACCCTAAATACATAACTCACAAGACCAAATTACATCATACTCATATACTGTCCCTTAGGGCTCCGGGAGCTAACCCGGATGGGTTTCTTCTCTATCTTACGCCGGACGCGAACCTTTGATTTGCGCTCCTCCGTTTGTTGCATGAGACGGAGCCACCCCCACATTAGCTCTAGTTAGCTGTAACACCCCTCTTGTGCAATCCCCCCCCCCCCCCCCCCCCCCCCCCCCCCTCTCTCTTTTGTACATCAGAGGTTGGCTCTATACCAGGTAACCATCCATGGGAAGGAGGCTGATGAACAACCTTTGAAGGGAGTCACCCACCGCTTCGAAGGACGGAAGTAGTCTACGCACTGGAGAGGGAGACGAGGGAAATGAACCCACAGTGGAACCGCAGTAAGCAAGTCACGTTCAAGGGATAGAGAAGTCACCCACCGCTTGACAATCGTTGTCTTATATAGCCATGATCGTATTATGGAGTGTTGATGCCTACCGTAGCAAGTAGTTGGCCGGATAATAATTTCGTTCTTTGTGTTCCGGTACTGGGGCATGGCACGACACATGACACATATTAGCGGTATGTCATGTTATGTATGTGCATACAAGCTTTCTTTATCGATGTTTGCACGCAGCACTAGACTTGATATGAGGCCCGGCCAACTACTTGCTACGGTAGGCATCAGCACCCCTAGAGTCGGTGCTCCAAGGTGGTCCCTGGATGTTCGACAAGCAGCTAGTCATCATCAAGAGATGGGATCCAATGATTTGCATGGAGAGAGACCTCCTGGCCTCTATTCCCGTCTAGGTACAACTCCCGATGCTTCCACTCCAGCTTTGGAATGAGCTCTCCATTCAGAAGATTCATCACTGGTGTCTCGATTTGTATGGACGGTGTCATGGCCCACCACAAGAGGTTGGCCTTTGCCCATATTTTGATTGAGATTACTGCTTGTTGGACGCTCACCTCTTCTATTTCCAGTTCGTTTTCCAGATGGATGTCGGTTTGAGCAACCTGTATCCTTTGACTTTGAATGGACAGCATCGTCGTGCTTTACTTATCGTTGCATTGGGTATGTAGAGGAAGTATGCCCGGCCCCTTTTAGTGAGGGACACAGAGAGGAGCTGAAGAAGTGCTTCATGAAAGTGTGGAACTTCATTTTATCTATAGCCACCCTATCCCTATAAATAAGTTCTTTAGGTCCTCTTTTGTAATCAAGCTATTGAATAATTAAGCTAATCATAAAGCTTTTGCTTTGGTGCTTTGGTTGGAACTGAAGTATTTTCGTTGTTTTATTCTTGGCTTGGCAGTCCAAGGTGGTACTTTGGTTTTGTAGTCGGGTTTTCAACCTCACCACAATCGGATCAAACGGCACATCATCTCGTCCGCAGTGGCGGCTCCCTACGTCCTGCTTTATACAGTAACTGATCTTGGTGAACCAACACACGAGGTCCAAAATTAGTAGCTATGTTACATGGACAACAAAGGCAAACACAAATGGAGTACAATAACGGTCCAAATTGTTGTTGTGATCTTAATTTCTACTACGTACAGCCAGAAATAATAATTTGAATCCAATTATGCAAATTGTTCAAACCGAAGAAAAATCTGAGGAAAAAAAAAAGGTAATGAAAGAAATCCCTCACCAGCACAGGATTGGGTGGTGTGGATCCTGGAGAGGAGGAGGATGGTGCTCGCCAGATGAGCCATGTCGCCAGCTAATCTGAATATATTCATCTCCGCCCGTCGGATCTTCGGGTCAACGGTCGATATCGACCGATCCCCCTCCCTCTCCCTCTGTAAAATTATTTGCTCTCTCTTTCGTGTTTTTTTTTTTTTTTCCTTCTTCTTCCCGATTATTTTTAAATGGTGCGAGACGACCGGGAGAAGGAAAAAATGGCGGTATGTTGTCTCGCGGTTGGGCGTATTAGCTGGGAGACTTTGGTTTCTACGTAACGGAGAAGTTGACTTTTAAGTCGTAACGAAAAGGTCGAGTGGTCTAGATTGGCCTGGTCCCTTTCAACGAACAGGCACAGCTCGGCCCACCATCAAAACGGGTTCGGACAAGGTCCTGACTTTTGGCCCAAAAGCCTAGTCCAATTAGGGAACCGGTCCGAACCTGTTGAACCCGCGAAGCCCGGTCGATCCGGTCCGGATCAGGTCAGTCTACTGACCTGATTCAGATCTGGTCCAGGCTCGGTCTAGACCTTTTCCCGTCTTTCAGACAACATGATCGTATTATTATTCTAGACTGCATTTAGACCTATTACGGACTGTTGATGCTTACCGTAGCAAGTAGTTGGCCGGCTAATACCTTCGTTCTTTGTGTTTCGGTACTAGAGAATGGCACGACACATGACACATATTAGCGGTATGTCATATTATGTATGTGTAGACAAGCTTTCTTTACTGATGTTTGCACGCAGTTCTGGACTTGATATAAGGTCCATGAGACGATTACCTCGGGCCCAAATTTTTAGAGGGTAATAATTTTTTTTTCCAAATTATATTGCCTCATGGGTTTCATATCAAATCCAGATAAATAATAGTCATAAACATCATATCAAGTTTAGATAAATAATCATAAGTTGTATTATTTTTGCTGACTAGTATGGACCTCATATCAATCTAGAAAAATAATCACAAGTCATGTGCTTGTTATTAGTTTATTTTTTCTAGATATGGATTCATTAGTGTATTATGATCTCTATGCTTGAGGTCCATGTCAGCTAAAATCACATGATTTATGATTATTAATAAACTAATGAATCCACAGCTTATGATTATGATTATTTGTTTGGAAAATCAGTTTTTTTACATTTTCTGTTTAATTAATATTTCGACATATATTATTTTGGATATTCTATTTTGTTTATTATTTTATTTCTTGAATTTTGTGTTGATAGTACTATTGTATAATCGTCGATAAAAATAAAAAGTTTATGAACATTAAGCTTTGAGAAATTAATTTTTTATAGAGATATGAAATTTGATGTATTTCATATGAAAATTCAAGAAATAAATTTTACGGAATTAATTTAGGTGTTTGATTGTCGTTATGTTTGCTTAAAAAGTTATTTTCATGGAAATTGATATCTTCCTATGGGTGGACCATTTTATCTTAAATTTAGGTTAAATTGACATAATTTTCAAAGATAAAAATAAAGATATGTAAATAAAACATAAAATATTATATTTGATAATAAACTATACGATATTTTAATATTCTCATCTGATAAATTATTACATATTTTTGTGTTTCCATCAGATAAATTATAATATATTTTTATGTTCTCATCTCATAAATTATAAGATTTTTTTTATCACCAAATGTATATTTTTTTTATGTATTATTTTTATATATATTTTTATTTGTATTATGCCATTCAAATCTAAATTTAACTCGATAGAACTTTAAATTGTTACCAATTTTATCTAAGTCTTATCTTGAATCTATTTTTCAAAGTTATGATATTTTAAACTATTAACATGTTTTTTAATTTAAATTATTGTTACATTTTTATACTAATTTTAGTTAATTTTTAAACTTATGTCTAAGATACTTTTTCTAATATTAGATTTAAAAACGTATCTAAGAAATTACCTCTAAAGATATTTTAATTTTTATTTGAAAAAATTATCTACATTTCAAATTATATCTAAGATTTGAGAAAAAAAAATATTTAAGATTTTAATTTTTTTTAACTTATCTCTAAGATATTTTTCTAATATTAGATTTAATAAATATCTAAGATTTTTTAAACTTATCATTGAGATGTTTTTTATAATATTAGATTTAAACAATAGATAAAATTTATTAAAAAAAAATAAAGATAAAATTGTATATAAGAAGATGAAAGATTAACTTTCTCACGTCACATAATAAAAATATTAAAAAAAATGGGACGTCATCCAAGATGGCGCCATATCTTAGAAAAAAATTAAAAAAAAATTATGCGTCATCTTATCCTAGAAAGGTACTAGATAGCGCCCCATCCATATCTCCGTAATAACCCTAAACTTTTCCTATCCCCGTAATAACCCTAAACTTTTCATGTTTTATTTAAATACATCAAATTTCATACCTCTATATGAAATTTTCTGTAATCTCAAAATCTAAAGTACAGCTAGCACTCCTATGGCTGTATCGTGTGTTAACTGTCCCGTTGGTGGCATGACATGAGCTGCACCTGTAGAGACGAGACAACTTGGTGCATTCACCTAAGAAGACACATACATACCACATAAAATTCGTGACGAAATATTGAAATAAAAAAATTGATATTAATACCGAAAGTCTAATTTGTCCATCTGTGGACGTGACCGCTGGTGATCCGCATCCACGTGACGGACTCTCTTTGGCCTTCCATGTATGTTCCGGGTCCACCCATCCTCTGCACGCTCCGGACCAATGAGAGTCTGTCACGTGAGCGTGGGTCACCCACGATCACGCCCACGGATGGTCCAAATAGCAGTGTTGTGTTGAATAGGAGCATCCGTTCCGGAATTACCCAACACCCTCGCGCACAAAATGTGCAATAAACACTGCCTACAAATCTACAAGTATGAGCTGTACATTATTAAGTGTCCCTTAACAATATCTAGTAGGTAATTAGTGAGCACATTGCACACAATCCCATTAACCAAACAGCCCACTCGTCCATCCCACTTCCACATTCCCCGCCCACCATTCACCACCCACAAGATGGGTCCCACCAAATATAGCTAGCAGCTTGGGTGCACGTCAAAACCTGTTCATAAAACCATCCTCCTAATTCTTTTGTTCTTTTTTCTTCTTTTGTTGTTGTACTGTAATATATAAATAGGATGGCAGCCTTTCCATGTAAATAGTAGTTGTCGTTACAATTTAGAACCCACCACCACCACATCTCTCTCTCTCTCTCTCTCTCTCTCTCTGTCTCTCATAACGGCTAGTTTCTTCTTCTTTTTCCTTCAATAGCCCCTCATTTATTTGTTTGTTCTAATCTTTGTTGATAAGGAGTACATACATGGAGTCGCACAATATCAGTAACAACAATATGTGAGTGTGTAGGTGTTCGTGTTCCTTAAATTTTATTTTCCAAAAAAAAAAAAAAGTTTATTTTGGTGAAGTTTGTTATAATATTTATTTAGTAGTGATATGTACTGTTGAGATTCTGTTTTTGCTGTTGTGTATATTAATCTTTTGTGATAGGAGCATACAACAGTATGAGTTATCATTTCATTAATTCTTTTTTTTTTCCTTCCATTTTTATTTGGGTTTGTTGGTCAAATTTGATTTCGGATTTGGAGAAATCTAGCTAAAATTAATGATGGGTATTTCTCACATTATTTCTTCATGTCATTATCGATATTTCTTTCGTGATATGTACTGTTGAGATTCTGTTTTTGCTGTTGTTGGGTATATTAAATCTTTGTGATAGGAGCATACAACATTACGAGTTATCATTTCATTAATTCTTTTTTTTCCTTCCATTTTTTATTTGGGTTTATTGGTCAAGTTTGATTTCGGGTTTGGAGAAATCTAGCTAAAATTAATGATGGGTATTTCTCATATTATTTCTTCATGTCATTATTGATTGATTTAGTGCAGTTTGTACATCATTAGGAACTGAATGTTCGTGTTGGTGATATATATTGTTGAGATTTTGTTTGTATTTGTTGTCTATATTATTAATCTTGTAGAGTTAAATAGGACCGGTAATTATTGATATTTTTTTTTATTGATTGATTGGTAAGAACTGGATCTGTTCCCCTCTGTACCAATTATCATCAAAGTCAATTTGGGTTATGGAAACTTGGGAATATAATCAGGTTGAGTTGAAGGTTATCCTTTTATATTGCAAGTAAAGTGTAAACTGTTCCAAACTGGTGATTCCAAATGTATGCAATTCTGCTACATGGATCATCTTTGCGAATGGCGATATCTGATTTTCCTGTGTATTTGCCCACAAAATACTTAGATATTCTCCAAACATGGGAATATAATTTTTAAGGGAATTTAATTACCGGGAATTTGTTTGTCGGGAATATAGAATTCCTGGCTATATAGTATTCCGCGTACTAAAGGCTCCCTTGTAGCACAATTTCATGCTTTCTTAGAATGATAGTAGTCTCAGTTGACATTAGTAGTAAGCATCAAGCTATGTTGCAAGGACACGTATACAACAGGAGACGATTTAGACACGGTGACAAGGACACAACGCCAATTTGGGTGTGTCCAAGTGTATTCTGGGGCGTAATTGTCGTAACCGATATGTGTCGGATACGAGCCGACAAGGACACATCACCGATTTTCAGAGTGTTCCTGCAGCCTTCTGGGCGTTGGGACGCAATTCATTTTGCTGTTATTGTCTTTAAATTGACTTCATCTAGTACTAATATTCTGATCATGTTATGATCCGTTTTGAAAGGTCAAAGAACTTATTCATATTGTTGAATTGTTGACAGTGAGATGTGGGAATGGCGAGAAGAAGATTTCTCTCTGCAAAGAGATCCAGAACTTGGTTCGTTCTTTTATGCTTTTGTGTTATCAGCTCTACATTAATGTATTACTTAAACTCATGCCTATATTAATTCCAGATATTCCTGATTGCATATGGGACGACATCAACCAAAATGACAACGATTTGTTGTACGTGTTAGGTGAACACACTCCAATGAAGAACTGTGCAGATTTCGACTATGATGGTATAGGTGCAGAAGGTGAAGTTTTTTTCTTTGGTAGTTTTATCTGAGATTGCTCTCAACTTTATATATATAACAAAGAAACTTGAATTGGTCAGATAATACCAACAAAACGTTGGAGGAATATAGAGGCTCCTCACAAAATAAAAGGCGGCGAGTGTTGCAATTTACTTCTGATGCTGATGATATGGTTAATGGGCAAATATTCTCGGCGTCAGAAAGTTCTAAGGTATCCCTGTTAGAATCAAGTATTACCTTCTTCTTTTTGGGTCTTCTGTTCAGGTCAAACAATGGTCTTATGCTTCTATGTCATTTTAGGAAGTGGAGAAATCTATTTTAGGAGATGAATTGCTGGAGTGCTTAGAGTGGGATCCTGAGTGGAGCTCAAGTTTTTCGGGTCTGCTCCTTCTCAACTTGCTTCAGTGTTGAATTTGTGGAATACTTGTGCTAATTAAGAATTTTCTTTATTAGATGATAGTTGTGCCTTTGGCGATGGAAAGTTGGGTCAATCATCAGAAGGGGGATCGGCTAATTCTCTGAATCAAAGTCAGACGCAGTGTAGTCCTGTTGAAATGTCTGTTCCTTTTCAACCTTCATTTTCATCTACAAACCTCTTGTTTTTTCTCAATAACTCACTAGACTGAACTTTCAATATAGGCCTATTAATCATTCTGCTGCGTTTGACAAGGAAGTTGAAATTTTAGGTCAGTATCAACTGTGACTCTTGTGAACCGACTTAACTCACATCCATATCTTTTCATCTATAAGCCAAATGAGAACACACATATTCGTTCTTATCCACATTCAATTTACGAATTTGTGTCGTTTTAATTACAAAAATTGCAACCTGTGACATAGTTGTCTTATCTGTCTTAGATTTTCGCAAGATGTCAACCGAAATGGAAAAAATCGTGGTGCAAAACCCCAACCCTGCTATCTGCACAGTTTTTCGAGGTGGTTACTGTCTTCTTTCCCAATTCTTTCTTTTTTCCTTTTTCTTTTACACTTCAACTGTGTTCTATATTGCATGGCGCTACAAACACGACATTGACACAACACATTTTTGGGTGTGTACTAGTGAATCTTTTTTGTTTTCATATTAGTTCAACCGTTTTGAAGTGGTAATTTTTGTACTGTAATGTTGGTTTGGGTATGAACTTTTTAGTTTTAATGTTTTAAGAAACCCTTGTTGCATATTTTATATAGATAACTATTAACATATATAAAAATTGTGTTAAAAATGTAAACCGATATTTACTATTATAAATCCAATATATCAGTGATATATCAATAGCTCTACTGGACCGTTATCATAAAAAACCCGTTTTTAACTGCATAGCATGTGTGATACGGCCTGTGCCATGCACGGCACATATATTTGGATAGCCTATCCTTCCTAGAATGTACGTCTACACACGTATGTTAGCTCTTATTTCCTTCAAGCTAATTAATGTCCTTATTTTCATACCAGGAAAGAAATCTTACATGAAGACTCCAACAAAGTTAACTACCTCTGTTGTCTACCCCTTCAGTCTCATCAAACCATGCGGGGGGCAAGGGGATATGACACTGAAGGATATAAATCGGAGGCTTCATACTCCACCACCATCAAAATCGAAAAACAAGGATAAGGACCCTCTTCACTGTTATCCAACTTCAGCATATACGGGGAAGCCCGTTGTTGCCAAAACTAAAATCCACACCGAAGGGGGGAAAGGCAGTATCACAATCATGAGAACCAAAGGCTGAATAAGTGAGTTCTTTCATTGTTTCGTGTAAGCCAGGCCTCTCTTTCTCGTGCATCTCAATTTTGGTAGCTTTGCATGATAAGCATTGTTGGATCCTTTGCTCAGTCTTATTCTTGGTATGTCTTGAGTTCATGTATCTGATTTTGATGTTTGAACTATCTGTGGCTCTTAATGTATGATATGATGCATTTAGTGAGTGGAGAATTTTACATGTGACTTATACTTGATCTCTGTCCTTTAGAGCTATTATTATTAGTTTTTGTTAATCATTTTATTATCTACATAGTTGCAAATTATCCAGATTTATATACACAGAATAACCCATATTTATATTGATACCTGGAGCAAATAAGTAAAGCATATAGCTTTTACTGCTACCCAGGAATTATACCAACCAACTCTTTGAGGTAAGAATTTATATTCCATACACTGCAGTGGAATTTTTAGACTCATCCGACACGCCCCATAGCTCCATGTGTGACACATAACATCCAAACCCGTGTTCATTGCACCCTACCCCTATTTAATATGGACATGTGGCGCTATTTCAAATCAACTAGTGGTCTCCACCGTAGGTGTATGAAGTAATTGGCCTTTTGATAAATTGTTCTCTAATTGATGAGATGCAAGAATGAAATTGTTGTCATCTTAAATGGATAGTCGCAGAATAACACTGTTCACAGTAGTCTTCTCTTGAGATATAGTAGATAATGAATCCAACCATGTTAAGACTCTGTTGTATGGACACGAATAGGACACACCATAATATGGACACTAAGAGACGGACACGACACAAATTGTGGAGTGTTTGTGTGATGTCTGATGTGTGTCCAACCACATACATGGCTTTGATTTTTGGAGTGCCCGGGCTTCCTAGGTTGAGGGAGATGCAAAAGTTTCTGAGAGTTAGGAGTTTGGAAGGTTTTGGACTATTCTATTATTTTGTTTACAAGAGGATTGAGGATGTTTAGGGTCTTGCATGAATGTTGTATGTTACCAATTCGAAAAGTTCAAGGAACATATTGCTCACCACCACAAGACGTTTTTGTCACCTCCAACGTCATAAATCTATAGTGGGGAAAATTGGCCATCTCTTACAGGATAATCAAGCAAGATTTAATAGTAAAATAGAGTGATCCATAATAGATGTTGTTAGTATCTATAATATAAAGCACAGTGGATTTTTGGTCTGACCCATGTGCTTTGGTTCAACGATGATGAAAGGACTAAATTACCCCTCTCTCTATAAGAGAGGAGGAGGTCTCATGTTGGGTGCGGAGCAACTGGTTGTTCCAATGGCACCCCCGCCTCTAGCTCCTCTTGCACCGCCCCTCCCTCCGCCGCCTCCGCTCCATGCTTGCCCACGTCGTCGTCGTCGGCCTCTCCGCCGACCCACTCTCCATCTACTCCCAAATGCTCCGCCGCCGCGTCCCTCCCGACTCCCACACCTTCTCTTCCTTGCTCAACACCGCCGCCGCCGCCGCCACCGCCACCAGGTCGCTCCACGCACACGCCCTCCTCCTCGGATTCCGGTCCGACCCCTTCGTGCAGACCGTCCTGCTCACCGCCTACTCCCGACGCGGCTCCGCCGACCACGTCCTACGGGTGTTCGACGGAATGTCGCACAGGGACGTCTCCTGGACCGCCGCCGTCTCGAGCCTCGCCGCCCTCGGACGCCCCGCGACGGTCATGCGCGTCTTCGCCTCCATGAGGCCCCACGCCGCCCCGAACGTCGCCACCGTGGTCTTTGCCGTGTTCGCCTCCGCCGGGCTCGGGTTCCTGACGCTGGCCCGGTGCCTGCACGCCTACGTCGAGAAGGCCAGATTCGGAGGCCGCGTCTCCGTCCGGAACTCCCTGGCGCTGGCCCGGTACCTGCACGCCTACGTCGAGAAGTCCGAATTCGTGTCCGTGCCATTATGGCACGGGTTATCCACCAGTCTTATAATAAATGATATGTATCTTATGATAAATATACTACCATTTTGTTACGTATGGTCGATCCGATAAGATATACGTATGTTACTAGGTAGTATTGGTGTATTTTACTTGAGTCGTGTAATGTATACTTAAGAATCTAGATCTGGAACTACATAAACATGTAAAAATGAAACAAATAAAAGTTCATGAAAATATTGTATTAAATCATGTTCCTATATAGATTTAGAAATATAAACGTAAACTCCTAGATTTACTATACCATATGATAAACAAAATGATACTTGGTACATGATATGTTAAGCAAGCAAAGATGCACAATACATATCAAAATTGACAACTTAGAGTGTAATTAATTATGTTTCCACTTCGATGATCAAGTTGCTTTGTCTAGGGTATACCAAAAGGTAGATTACAGGAACAAGCCTAAGTTAGTGTATGTTGCGCGGACATGAAATGACCCGGAACAACTTGAACACGATGACATAGACGTAGCACCGATTTTGGCAAGTCCTAATGTATTTGAAGTTTATGTTGTGTCTGATTCAAAAGGTAGATTACAGGAACAAGCCTAAGTTAGTGTATGTTGCGCGGACATGAAATGACCCGGAACAATTTGAACACGATGACATAGATGTAGCACCGATTTTGGCAAGTCCTAATGTATTTGAAGTTTATGTTGTGTCTGATTCATGTCGGAATGGCGTGACACAAAAATGAGACAAACTTTTGGAGTGTTCTTGCTTAATTAGATTGCTCTAAGATAAATTTTATGTTAGAAAACTTTCCATTTTACTTTGAAGACAGGGTTCCAACTACCCAAACTATTATGTATTCGCTATCCATTGATCATCCCCTAAGTAGTCTCTTTGTTGGATTATTAGAGCCTATCTCAGAAATTTAGATTATTTAGAAACGACGGATGTTATTTGTTCACACAAATTTCACATCCACTACATTCCAAAATTATTGTAACTTAGGCAACTTTGTTAGAATGTGAGTGATTTCTAAAAACCCTTTAAGTGGATAGTTTCTATTACGTCCCAGAGCTAGAATATTGGAGAGAGGAGGACAAAAATAGGCCAACTACGCCATACGAGTACTAGGCAAGTGGAGGCCGATCTAGTGACAAGTGGGGACCAAACTAGCATGTCACTGACGCATCCTCCTCGAGTTAGACAAATTATATATCTCAATCCATGCAAACTATAATCAACAAATATGAAAAGTTGTAAGATGATCAAACAATGGTTACATACATGATCATGAAATTAGTCTAACAAAATGTATAAGTAGCATGATATACATAAATACACGACTATACATTTGGCCATGGTCCAGAATATACAATATTGTCATCGTAGACAGACAAAACAGGCTCCTAGAAACATGGGCTAAACACTTGTTATAGTCCAAAAAGAAACTCCTAGAAACATGGTCTACGCATAAATACATGATTATACATCTGGCCATGGTCTATAATATACAATCATGTCGTCGTAGACGGACTAAACAAGCTCCTAGAAACATGTACTAAACACTTGATATGGTTAAACGCCACAAGGAAATAATCCAAGAATAGAGTGAGTGGAGACGAGAACCCACTTGTGTTGATGCCAATCGGCTGTGCTACGAAGGTAGGCCATGAAGCTGGAATGGAGGTAGATCCTCCAATTATACTATGTAGCCATACAAAATCAGTGGGGTCATCCCCAAATAGCAAGTACCACAAAGTAAGCTTAAAAAAGAAGCCAAACAATACAAAAGTAAGCAAGGAAAACAATAAAGATAAATAACCGGACAAGGATCCGTAGCCAATCTATATAGAGCAGTAACCATGTTTCTACACCAAACAAGGACAAGATGATGAAAATTGTCCCTATAATGGACTATGTCTCCAAGTCTACACCCCAAAGATAAATAACATATACATAACATAACAACTTGAGGCAAGTGTGATACCAATGCACATTAAGCACTCGAGAATAAACATGAAATAAATATATATATATACACGTGAGCACTCGAGAATCAACAAGCAAGCATGACATCATGGCTAAACATTTACTACGACTTGTTGTACTTAACTAGTTTTGGTTATCACAAGCCTACTTACTAACATGTATAAGTTGAGAATATGTCGTCCCACACGCTGTAGACCCTCGGGCTATCCGCGACCATGTACTTGTTTGTTTCGTCATATGCTCATCTTACAAGGATCATGGGCCCGCCGAGCAGATGGCTATATCCTGGGATCCTAAGATGGCCATATCCTGGAAGATCAGTGGATCGAGCCACGGAAGCGTATTATTCCTTTCATTTATTTGGTGGGAGTTTGGGGACACTGGACCCAACAGACATGCAATACAGCGTGCAAAAAGTCTCGTGCGTATCGCCGGACATCTCAAAGAAAAAAAAAAGGCAACGGGGTTAGGTGAGACTTAGGATCCGCCCTACCAGATACACTAGTGAGATTACTTAGTTATTATTTTCCATTCAGGTATCTAAATTCCGGAGCAAAAGACACTCGAAAATGGGCCTAAACTCGACACGCATGATAGGCTGGATATGAGTCACACTAGTACGGGATATCATACTCAAACGACTCGATGCGTGATACACTAGTTGAGGCTCAAATCTGAGCGAAATAATAAGTAACACCATTTGGATACACACAGGATATACTGACAATATACTGGCCAACTGGATAATAGCTCAAAGTTCAAGACTTGACTCATGCTGCAAATGCAACGAGTTGATCATACATCCATACAAGCATACAATTCTAATCCACGTCATTAGCAAACATCTAGTACGAAGTCTACGAGCAAGCACGGGTTCAACTAGATGAACAAGTTCTGGCGAGCTTGTTTACGAACGAGCGAGCATGCATGATATCAAAACATCTGATACATTCAAATGATCTAATTCTAATCTTCTAGAGTCTATGAGATTGTTCTACAACGTCTCTCAATCCACGTGCTATCTTTGTAACATATTATGTCAACAATCTTGTCAACACGGGAGTAAAGTACATCCAAACAACATGTTGCACTATACAAAATAAAGCAGAAAATAAATGCAGAAAATAAAACTCGACAATGCAACACAGAATGCTATAATGATCATGAAATCTGCACCACGAGAAACTATGAGATTGTTCTACAACTTATGGCAATTTATCCATGTACGTCAAAACACTTGATTTGATGTGTCGAGTTCGATTCCGTGGCTCGAAATCGTGAGTGCTTGCGAGCGAATTGTCCTAGTAGTCTATTGGTGCCCGTGCTCACAAGGAAAACAAGACCCGAGTCCATTACAAAGAAAATCTATGCTGATGCCATAAAATATCGATAGATTTCACGAGGAACTCTACATGCGGAGAGCCCCAGTGACTCATGTGTGTGCGAGTGTCGTGGATCCATAAAGCTCATAAAAAACAACCGAGATATACCTCCATTTCACAAGCAAGGTGTACTTGCCTCGGGTTCCATTCTCACGAGCTAGCCTACGACTACGGAATTGGACTTTGAGTCCTCCTCCAAGCCGACTTGAGTGAGCACAAGCCTCGCTCCTCCCTTCGATGCCCTAGTCCGGGTCATGGTCGGGTCGAGACTCACTCAATGGTGAGTAAAGGAGGGAGGGAGGCTATGATCGAGAGGGGGGGGGAGTGAAATCGATAGAAAGAGAGCTCGAGATAGAGATAGAGATGAGAGAACTAAATAGAAAGAGAGGAGAGAGAGAAAGGAATGAATTAATTAAGGGAGGGAGGTTTAAGGTTATTATTAACCTTAAGAATGATCCTGGTAGGTTGATCTCGATCGAACAATCAGAAACAAGTCACCAAAGTATTGACTGGCACAAGAAAGGCGAACCAAAACACTGCCAGTCTACGGGAAGTGTATTGCTGCCTCAAATTCGAGCCAGAAATTAGGGCAGAGCATATTGATCGACGCTTGATCCTAGGGAGGATCTATGACACGTAACCAAGGATTTCCACAAGTCTTTAGTGGTCTTTCACTTGGCTCAATTACACAAGAAAACGTGAAATCCAATTAAGTTACATAAGCTAATCCGATTCAATTATCGATCATCGCACGAGCAAGTCGTCCGTGCGATTCTCGAGGCACAAAAGTCGAGAAAATATCATAAACCACTCATACGCTAGAAATACAAGCCGAGGGTGTCGGACATCATCAAAGCACGAGAACACGATGCTGGAGCACAAAAACCGAGACACGGTTCAAAATTACGAAAACAAGATACTGGCACGGATTGCAAGAAATAATTTGGAATCCAACTTAAAATTGTAAATTGGTCTCTATTTGGAAATAAGGTTAGCAAGCCAGGAAGCACACACCATATTTACATTTTATGTCAGACCTCATTGAATTTGTATAGATGTGTTAGCTTTTCTAGTTCTTGTTCATTGTCTTCACTTCTTATACTAGGTATCTTCTTCATTTGATTTTTCCCCTTATCGAATTACTCTTGCTGAAGTTTCTGTGGAATTTCTGTTCAAATTTCATACCTAGCAGCCCAAAGTGCTGCAAGGCAGGTTTCCGAGAGTGTGCCTGCATTGGAGCCTTTCACAGAGCAAAATAGGCTATGTTGCACGGACACGGATTCAACACAATATGTTCCATACACGACGACACAGATTTGGCAACTACTTTTTGGTGTCTCACTGTATTTTTGGAGTGCATGTGCATGTCCGATTCGTGTGTCCGACACGACACGAACACGGTATGAATTTTGGGGTGTCCGTGCTTTTTAGAGGGGACTGTATACGTGATTAAGCAAGCATAACTTTTAAGGATCGGTTTGGGTTGGACAACTTATTTGCGGATCAAACGGTAGTTTCTGAAATGATGGCGAAAGTGAGCATTTCTGAAAATCGACGTTTGATGATATGTCACCCAGAGTTGGTGTTCCTGGATTGTGTTCTCATATGATCCTTTCCTGATCATCACTTGCTGTTTCAGATATATAGTCCTCGTTTGGTACATTGTAATTGTTGGAAAAGTGAATGTATATTTGAAATAATAATTGTTTTCTATTCAATCCATCGTGTCTCTTTATCATTTATAAAAGCGTAAGTGTTTGATGCATTCAAAAACTCAATCCATTCACAACATTAAGTCTAAGAGAGAGAAAGACTAGCTACATTGTTTCGTCCAGTTTCTACGGTGTGAAGTGGTGCTACCGAATGAGAAGAACCGTTGTATTTTGGGAGACTAATCGTCATTAAAACCGTAAGCACCAGTGCGAAACGAATATTGTCTTAAGGACATTGAACCAAGTTCAAGCCTCGGTCTCGATTAGATTATTATTTTATATTTTAATTTCAGAGTCTAAATACAGAGTTGAGAATTTTTACTAACAGTAATGTAATCGTAATCGTAATGTAATCAAATATATATATATATATATATATATATATATATATATATATATATATATATATATATATATATAATTTTCACCAGTATGCCTATTCTTGACACTTTGCTAGGCAAGTGTCGAGCCATTTTTCTGCTCCATCCCTAAAACATACATAGTGCACTTTGTCCATGTCATACTAAATGTTTAGCAGAGATGGAAGCTAAAGGTCATCTTATTCATGTGATGTTGAATATGACCGATGAAATAAAGAGGTAAAAGCCTACATTTAATGTGAACACTAATCTTCAACTAGAAGCTTAATTGGTTGGCTTCAGCACAGCTACGCTATCATGCCCAGCCTCACAGTACCGGTGTTCAGCAGCCTCGCTGCACCACTGCCTGCAGCTGCCTTGCACTGTTGCTCTGCATCCTCGCTGTGTTGCGGCACCGCAGTCCCGTTGCTCTGCGCCCTACGCCACCGCGGGTGCATCCTCCGCACCCAATGTGATCGTATCATCAAAGTGTCACTTTGCGGTCCATCGGCCATGTCCTTGTCCACATCGGAGTCCGAATTAGGTCCTTTAGAAAAACCATTCACCATACTAGCACCTTTTTTTGACGGTGACCATACTAACCACTTGAGACCAAATGTATACAAGTCAATAAATAAATACTCAAATATTAAAATAAAAACATATGTGATTTATCCCAAAAAGTGTAATAGTAGGACTAGGTCATCTATGAACCAACCCGACAATCTCATACATATTTCAATCTATGAATGAGCGTTCACCAGAGTGACTATATGTCATGGTAACATAGATACAATTGTTCTTACTCACGTAATTATCGATTGTGCCTCTAGTCGTACGTTAAAGACTATGTACTGAATTGGATCATATGTATGCATCTTGGTTGTCTATATGTTTTTTTTTTCCAAGAGACGACACATATCTCTATTTATACATATAGGCTAGTTCTTTCCTTAGAGAGTTTAATATCTCACCATGAGACTACTTGCATGTGAGGCTCGTCTAACGGTGTCAATATTAATATGGATACACACATTTATCATGTGTCATATTTCTCGATTTTATAATTTCTGTATCGTAATCTAGGACAGTGAACTTTTGCAAGATGAGTCCTTGCTTATCGATAGAATTGTGCTGACAATCTTGTGTGATACTTGGGTTTTCGAAAGCTATTAAAACAATGTAAATAATAAATATTTTTGGCTTTTATTGAGATTTTTTTTCCAGCTTGTAGACTTTCTGAGACTAGTAGAGATCCATGACACAACAATGAACCCCGACTAGGATTCGCATGTAGAATCAGTATCATATAAACTAAGATTACCCTAATTTTATCCCCTGTTGGCAGATTGTATATCGCTCGGTATAATGCCAGACTGTTCTAAGTGGAAATACTCGTATGCCATCTTGGGCCGATGGATTTATCCAACGACCATGACTCTTTTGGAAAGATAACTTATAATCTTCTCTCTCTCTCTCTCTCTCTCTCTATATATATATATATGGACCTGAAAGATAGAGATGTAAACCCCCTAATCTGATTTCCTAATTTCCATTTTTTACACTTATTTATTACTATTTTGATTGTTGAGATAATAATATCTTTATATTACTATTATCTAGATTTATCTAAATAGTATTTACTTAGTATGCTTATTATTATCTATTACTTAGATACTTAAGTATCATTATTATTATATTATTAAGTTCATTTAAATAGCAAGTTATATGTCTTCGATATATGTATATGTAAATAGTAAGTTTGATAAGTCTTAACTAATATAAATTTAGCTAATTACCTTTTCCCCCTGTTAGCTTACGGATGGTCGAAACAATCTTCGAAGCCACCAAGAGAGCCATTGGATCCTCTTCAGCTAGGTATTACATCTGCAATACATCTGACATATGTTTGCAGATGAATATCATGTTGGCAGTTGTCTTGGAAGCTTCATTCGCTTTATTGTTGGGCTCATTGGTCTCTCTCAGTTTCTTTGTAATAAGATGAGTTTTGACATATTATACCCACTTTAGATAGTTTCTTGCGATGACGTCCAATGAGGTGAAGTCGAGCTTGTTCAGGTTCAACAATATATTGGAGGAAAAAACATGATGTTAAAACTTTGGATTCTACAAAAAATTGATTAATTGTGTAAAGTATCCAGTTCAAAATATGTGATGATTCGTTATGGCTCGGTATGGTATGAACTTCGGGTTCGCTTGTGAACTTTAGTTTCAAGGTGAACTTCATGTTCAATGAACTTCGGGTTCACTTATGATTTGCATGTTCAAGATTAACTTTATGTACGATATGAACTTCGGGTTCATTTATGAACCATATGATTCGAGTGAACTTTTGGTTCGAAAGGGAGGGCATAGTGCCCGTCTACCCAGTCAATGGCCGGTGGTCGAGTGGGTTCGGGGTGAAGCCCCCGAAACCCATTCAGGTTTTGGGTCTGGTTTGCTTGGGGCTAACTTGTTTGTTATAGAGTTCCGCGACAAAATATGAAAATGTGAAGTTCCGTGAAGCTGTGCTCCATGGAATACTTTTGGTGGATTAATATCTGCGTGACTAGTTCATGTAAGACTAGTTTCTGGGAGGTTATAAATCAGTCTCGCGCTGACGCACGGTTCCCGTTCGGTCCGTAAGGTCATTGTTGATTGCTTAATAGGGACGGATCATGATCATGTTGGCCCATTGGTCATGGTCAAACATGATTTTAATAATTGATCAAACTCTGTCTCGATATAAATGCAAGTCAATTCAGATGTTTATCTATGACGTTTTGGACACTGCTCAACAATGGATATCTACGATGTTCAAGACTGAAGCTGTTTGCCATTCCAAATGTATTTCTGTCAAAGCAATGTAATTTTTTATTTTATTGAGTCTAGAAATACATTGTACACCGAGTCGTACTGGCAAATAGGCTATCTGAAATTGTTTTTCAAAACTGACCTATCTCTTTAAAAATGACCTATGTTTTTGAAAAACATCATTTTTACAAAAAACTTCTGAAGGACTTTTCAAAAAGTCAAAATTGATTTTTCTCGAAAATGAACTGGCAGAACCCTAGCAGAACTCGGTCCGAGTTCGGCCAAGTAGAACGTTAGTGAATGTTTGTTTTTGAACTTGTTCATCCTTCAGTTGCGGTTTGTTACAAAGAGTTCTGTCCGAATTCTGCCCGAATTCTGTCAGAGTTCTGTCTTTGAAAAAACTATAAATAGAGAAGCATTTCGATCATTTCAAATCACGAATTCACTTTCAATCTCTTCTCTTCTTAAGCTTATATTCTTCCAAAGAGTTCTAAAAAGCTTTCATTTTCAAATCCCAAGCCAGTTATAATCCTCTAGTCGATTTGCAAGTGTGGTACGGTCTAGAAGTTTCAAGAGCAATTGTAATCAGAGGCTTGATAGAAGATTCAACTCTTCACAATTGAAGTTGGTCGAGTTCTTCGTATCAAAGCTCGCGTCTGTAGAAGTTGCAAGAATTTCGTATGAAAACTTGCGGAATTTTTCAATAGTGGATTCAACTGGAAGCTAGAGTTCTTCCGACTGGACTAGTCCTCACAAGAGGAAAACCAGTATACATCTCGGTGTTTGCGTTTGCCTTCTGATCACTTTTAATTTCTGTCATTTACTTTGTGATTATTTTTATATCTGTGATCTTAACTGCTAACAAAATTTTTTATTAGAAATATTCCGCTGCCTACTCTATTCACCCTCCTCTCTAGAGTATTCTGCTTTACGATTTCGTTCCCCGTCGTTATACAACAATATTTTGTAGTGAGTGAGAGAGCGTGTAGTGAGTAACATCGTTCGATCACTGTTCTATGAATTAACATAGTTGGCAGTTCCCCTTTGAAGTTCCATCAATGGAAAGAGAATCAGCATGTACTCGGCGACGACATTGCAGTAGAGAAGAGTACGTACCGAGTCACTTGCGCGCTGCACGATTCCAAGAATCACGCCGTTGCTTTGGTCCTCGAGGCGCACATGCCCTTGCATTGCGACTGAAGTTAGGCACATCTTTATAATCAGTGGAAGAAAAAAAAAAAAAAAAAAGGCAGAAAAAGGTTACATTTGTGATAGGGTTTTGGCTGAAGGATTAGTTTGGGTCGCGATATCCAAGATCCAGTTTAGTTCACTGTAATGTGACCTTAATTGTAATATAATTAAATAAAAAAAAAAAATTATTTGATTATGTTGCGATTACTTTTATATTACAGTATACCAAACGACACCTAGGCCTCGTTTGGTTACCGGAATTTGAGCTTGGAAAAGGAAAGTGATTCCTTTCCTATGTTTGGGAGCCAAAGGAAAGTTGTTGGAAAGGGAAAATGATTCCCAAGAGGTAGGAAAATAGGGGGGAAAGTGGTTCCTCCCATTTATCTAAGGAATCACTTTTCCTCCAACTTTTCCGCATTTATTACAAAAAATTTTGACCAAAATATTCATGTTCATAATATTATTTACCATTTTTATCCATAATATCTTTTAGACAAAAATATTTCTAAGTAATAATTATTTTTATTAGCACGAGGGTATTTTTGAAAAATTGACTTGATTTTGTTTTCTTTCCTTACAAACATCAAACACTGTAATGAAAATTAAAGATATATTTCGGCTATAATTTCGATCTTTCCAAACACCAGAAAGAAAAGTTTATAGAAATTATAATTTTCTAAAGGAAAGAAAATATCAAGGAATCAGTTTTCTTTCCTTTCCATTCCGCGAACCAAACAAGGCCCTAATGTTGTTGACGTAGATAGGAAAACGGTTAGAAAATGATCTATAAGGGGTGCTTTAACCATTTTACACCGCAACAAAGTCAGCATATGGAGCTGTCCTTGTAATTTTTGTTGCTAAAAAAATGTTGTTATAAATGCTACAACAAATGTTGTCATAGGAAATTGTGTTATATATGTCCATATATGATGGCGTTGATATTGCCTTTGTAGAGTAGAACGATGTTTTTATCATGTCTTCGACGCTGCTACGTCATCCGTTTTTGGGGGTGACCGCACCTGTCCGCGGCAACGTGGTACGTTGCCGATGACCCCCGATTCAGGTTGGACCCGTGCTAGCAGAGGACCAATGGGTGGCGATAGTAGCAAGTGTTCGTATAGTTATGCTTTCCTCTTCGTTTTGTCATGCAACATTCTTATGCTGCTGCTGTGCTCAGTTGAAGATGTCCCATGTTTTTCTTGATGGTCCTATCGGGATCATATTTGTGGTCCAGTGTGTGTGACAGTGTGACATGGTGGTTGTACCAATTTTGTCGACAATATTTCTTGTTTTTTATACCCAACTCTCCAAAAAAAATTAGGATAAAAGACTTCAACGACGTTCTGTTCTGTTCTCTCACGAATTTAATTATCATAGTTATGGTTTTCTGAAATTCGTTTAAAGAATACAAGTACGTCAATTCTGTACTGTATAAACGTTGTTACGGTATTTTTTTTCTAATTTTTTTTTCCTACATAGCTTAAAAAAATGATAAATAAAACGAATACATGTCGTTATATGGAAATTATTTTTTTTATTTATCACTATATATAATTATAAAAGATGTGGCAAGGACGACAAAGTCTTGATACATGTTCCACATGTAAAATAATTTCAAAATTTAAATATTAAGTTGGACAATTTTAAGACCTAAATTCTAAGACCATCTCCAATGGGGGTTTCTATCTTCCCTATTTCTATGGAAAAAATTCATTTTAGAAAAAACTTCTCCCAATGGTGATTTCTATCACCATTTCTATCCTAGGTGGCAATGATGTAGGATGGAAACTTTCTAGGAGGGTTTCTACATGTAGAAACTCTCATAGAAATTCTTCTATCTCTCATGACAATTATTATTGGGCCCCACACCATTAAATTAATCCTTTTACTATGTGACACATATGATAGAAATGGAGAACCATTGGAAAGTATTTTTTGTATGTGTACAATTTCTATGTAGAAATTCTTCCAACTAGAATAGAAATCTTCTTAAAGTACAATACCAAGTAGGATAGGAACTCAATTTTAGAAATCACCATTGGAGATGGTCTAATATCCACTGACACATGAGCCCATGCTACTCCCTTATCATTTGGTCGTAATATCCACTGACACATGAGCCCATGCTACTCCCTTATCATTTGGTCGTCTCTCTTCCCCCCCCCCCCCCCCCCCCCCCCTCTTCTCTCTCTCTCTCTCTCTCTCTCTCTCTCTCCAACTGGCATGCATGGCCTATTCAATCAGGAGTCGGGAGTAGCGTGATTTGTTTGTAAAGACCACAACAACAAAAGAAGAGAAAGCAATGGAAGCATTGGGCACCACCACACCACAAAAAGAAGTGCATCAATCATACATCTTCTTCTTCCTCCTCCTTTCTTGACTTGACAGCTGAAATTATCAGACGCAGGCATATGCATTGGATGGATGCAAATGGAATAACTAACTCAATTCATTCCAATCTGCAGTTCGCGTGACGGACTTTATTCATTGAATTTATTACTCTCGTATAAATAATAAAAGCATCACGCCCGTTTGCATTGGCGCTATTACTTGTGCTTTTAAGGATATATTATGGGATACATCAGCGGTGGAACCGAGTGACCAATCGTCCTACAAAAATTAGGAGATCCATATCTTGTCTTGGCTTTGTTTTTTTTTTTTTCTAACTCCATTAACAATGTATGAAATATAAATTTGGATTAATTGTACTTTGATACCCTCTACTATTTTTATTTTTCAACTTACTATAACATTTTTTTAAGTTGATACCTTAAATTTTATTTGGACAATAATGTCCATAGCCTAAAATTCAAAACTATTCCCAAACCTTCCCCTCCATCCCTGCTCCTCTCTTCGGCCCCAATCTCTCCCCCCCCCCCCCCCCCCCCCCCCACCCCTCGCTCTAACCCTTCGACCACAACCCCCCCCCCCCCCCCCCCCGGCACCCGCCCCCACCCTCGCTCTGGCCAGCCGCCTCCGCCCCACCCCTCCTCCGCCCCGCCCGCAGCAACCCCGACCCCTGCCCCCCTTCCGGTGCCCCCCTTTAGCCCCCAGTGTAATGACCCGCTCCGTCCTAGCGGAACGCCGATTCAAACGGCAAGTGCAACGACTCAAACGAGCCGTCGACCCGAAGAGTTGGCATCGACCTGATGAAGAATCGATGCAAGGCTTACATTGGCCCGTCAAGATGAATCCAGACTTAGACTTTCAAAGGCGCGCTCGGAGTATCGCTCGGCCGATGCGAACATCGCTAAGGTGGGTGGCTCCGATGAATCCGTCTTTGCTTAGCCTAGACACATAACAATACGGACACTATTGCTAGAATCGCTAGGCGATAACACCGTGCATGCTAATAAATGACTCAACGCACCTAGCAAAGGGAATAATCTCATCTTGTATGCTTGTATAGAATATGGAAAAGGACATGGAAAATGTGAGAACTCTCATACCGCGCTCCACGCTCGTGCTAAGGCACAAGCTTACGTTCAAGTCCCTTACGCGTTCAACAATAAAACAATGAATGGTTTACAACAATGAAACGGGAAGACTATCGACATAGTCGTTCCGAGTAAAGTATAGCAACATTGAAAGGCTACGGGACCGATGGATCGCCAAGGCGACTCCTGCACAGGGAGTTGCAAAATGTATAATGAATGAATGAATGGATAAGTGAATGAATGAATCGACGAATGAATGAATGAATATGTGAATGAAATGAATCAATGAACAAACGGACAAGTAAAAGAAAGAAAAGAATGAATGAATGAAAGATAAGAAAGAAAAGAATGGTTAGCGACATGTATGACGGACACGTGCAACGGGGCTCGCTACCCGCGCTGCACGGACGCCAACCTGGTCGATAACGTATTATGGCTCGGAGACAGCCTATGGCTCAAAGACAGCCGTTAAGTTAAAATGATAAGACAATACGAAATGGTTGTAGACGGACTCGTGCACAAGTGAAAAGGGATTCTAAGGGCAACGAACGACGATTTCGTGGTCGACCTAGGCGGAATCATGGCCTACGGGCGGACAGGTGTGTGGACTTAGGCACATAACCAAACGTAGGACCGGTACTTCAATAGTCTATCAAGGTGTACCAGCCATCACGCTTGATAGATGAGAATGCCAAAGGAAAAAATGTCCAAAATGGCTGACATACCAGCGACCGGTGCATATAGATTTAAGTAGGCTTTGCTGGTGGCGATCCACGTGCAAGTCCTTGTATTGAAATCAAAGTAGTCTAAGTTAACTGAATGAAGCGCCCTCTGAACAAACATTGAATGTAACATACAAATGATCAAAAGTACTTCGAGCAAACGAGTTAGAAAACACGCCTACGACGCGCTAGGACCCGAGGCATGGACACGCACTTGACATTGAAAGTTTACATGAATTGTTGACTAACTTGGTTTACTTTGGACAGGGAAGGCCGGATGGTAAGTATGGGTAAGTCGTGCATGTATTTTCATGCAAACACTTGAATTTGGCAACACGGAATAGGTTATGAAATATGTCATGAAACTAATCCTAAGGTAAGATTAGAAAGACAATGAATGATAGACGGTGCACAAAAGTAAATAGAACGTGTTTGGTAATGATAGCATTGTGGGCGAGCTACCCTCCCCACCAGTGCATAATAATGTACTGATAACCCCACAATTTGCTTGCAGGATACAGAAAATGTCATCGGGTGCGGAGCTTCCCTCGAACGCGCTAAGGCGCGGAGCCAACTCTGGAGCCTTGGAGCGTTGCAAGGAGCTGAAGCACCATATACAAGACATAATGTATCGGAACATCGCTATGAATCATTCCATCTTGTAAGCCACTTGGCACGCCTTTTATGTTTCAGAGAGAGAGAGCTTGAGCGATTGTAATCTCGGCCTAGCGCCGCTTGTAACCTTCTTAAAAATCAATAAATAGTTTGAATTCGCTTCAACTTGCGTTCATTTACATTCCGCTGCAAATGGGAACACTCTGTGCGACTCTGTGGCCTAGCTCAAATCGGCCGTTTTCGGACATAGCCTTGCACGGGCGCAACCTAGGCCCGTGCGGCATCACGCCTTAGCGAGGACGATCGCTCCTACGGGAGCGGGGCGTGACAAATTTGTATCAGAGCACGGCTTTACGTCCTCGGACTTCATTTCGATTTTCTCAGTTTTGAAAGCTCGTTGGAAATAAAGAAGTGTACGCTCTCTCTCGTTGTGCCTTGGAATGTTCCATATAATAAGTCTAATACTTTCAAAAGCTCGTATAAGTACTCGGTTGAACGGGATCGATAGGCGAAGGCTTTTGTGCCAAAACGCGACAGAATTGAGTTAGAAGGAACAAAATGCTAAAAGTTAGCAAACGCAGTGCGTACTTGAATAACCTTACGCTGACCCTAGCGAACGAGTACACAAGACCGAAGTATAGTTCGAACGGGATGATTATGCACGCAGCCTTTTGGCTAAGTTGTGCCAAGTGTCGCACACCTAGACCTTTTGGTGCAAAATGAGTTTGCGAGCGAGACCGACTATCGTTCGGACGAGAATAAGGAGACTTAGAACATATGTTGATAGAGACGCTACTTGACCAACGCTAAAGCGAACACGAGATGTGGTTCTTAGACTTTGAGAAACTGGCGAACGCGATTGAACATATCGATTGGGAATCGAATGATCTTTTAAGGATTTGTAGAATGACTTGACCCCGAGTGGTGTATGTGATAGGTTCGAAGAAGAATAAGAGTGAGTGTCAACGACTAGTCGAGTGGCTCGAACCCTGAGTGGTGTATGGACGACATAGTAATTGTTCGAGCGAGACTAAAGGATATACGGATAGAACACGTATGTCGGTAAGCGATGACATCGCGCAAGCCTTAGAATGAGTAATGCTTAGTTGGTTTTCACTTCGATAGTCTCAAACGAGATATCGTTCGGACGAATTAAGAATGCGTAGTGCGAATTGCGAAACGATTGAATGGAGATTTGAAACGATAAAATAAATGGAGGTCTTGGTCGAGGAAACATAGTGGATCGTGCATGCGATTTTGAAATTAGTTAAATGGATTAAAACTTGAGTTAAGACGAAATACTCAGACAAGATCGAAGATAGCACGATCGGAAGATAGCGTGCATGAAAAACGTTGATCTGGAGATACGAAAATGACTAAGGATTTGGAATGGATGTTGCTCAATGACGAGTTAGCACGAGACAATACGAATTGAGGAATTAAGTTGTACGACTCGAAATTAGTTGCAAAAGGAAGATCGTCGGATTATGTACATCATCGATGGTATTGAGGCGTATCAAAGATCGATGTACGATAACTCGGGGGTACTCCGATTCGATGAATGATGATCGTGTTAGAAGTTATTATTTTGAAGGATGTTATGTTGGAGATATGTTTGGAATGAAGAAGGAAAGTGACTCGATTGTTCGGTGATAACCACAACGACAACGATCTTGTCTTGAGCGAGCGCAACTCCAGCCTCGCACATGTGTCACGTCAGATTTGGGACGATCGTTCCGCGTGAGCGTTGGCATGGTGATTCATGTCTAGCAGAAATGATCGAACTCGAAATACCTTGACATGGCAATTTTGATTGCTACGACTTGTGGTTTGAAGCGAAGGCGAATTTGAGGATTGATCGGACGTATAATAGACGGCAAAGTAAATTCGAGGATTGAGTAGGCCCAATCCGCGTATCGAAAATGAGTAAGTCTAGACGCAACGCAAGAGTTACGTCCCGATGAGAACGATTATTCCGCAGGAATGTTGACATGGTGATTCATGTCCGCCGTGAATAATCAGACTTGCGTGAGATCGGGGCACGACATATTGCAAGGCTAGACGACCTTGTGATCGACTACATGAATTGGATAGGTGAACTGTATCAAAACATACTTGAAGAGATTGTCACGACCCGCACCCGCTGTAAGGGCACGTGTGCGTAACAACGCCCAGCCCACACCGTAAAAACGGTATGGAATGCTGTAGGTTTACTACTCTAACAACAGTTTATATAATATCAAAAACCTGTCGAGAATATGGTCAACTCCGAACGGAGGACAAGCAATGATAATATATGAGTGCTCAATCACAACTCTAAGATGATAAAGTAAATACTGAAAGATAAAGACAACATGACAATAAAATATAACATGACAAGTCCAAACACAAAGAATATACAAGTCTAAGTCCAAAGTCTCTAATACAAGCCAAAATAATAACAGCCCCAAGAGTGACTGGAGACAAGGTCCAGTACAAAAACCTACTCTATCTACAGGATAGGCAGTATCTCGCCCTGCGGTACTGCACCCTGCGGATCTAGGGTATCTGTCTCTAAACCTACTACGTCCGGTGGGCCGTAGTAAGTGCAATAATAGTCCTCCTCTGCATCTGTAAATATTTTCAACATATCCGGTCAGGATGGAACGAGTACATATATCTCATAACAGATCTCAAGATAGAATAAAAGCCATAAGACTGTAAATAGAGCATATACAATAAAATCATGGAGTGTACATATATGTATTATGGCATGGTAAGCTGTAGCGCTAGAGCTAGAACAGGAAAGTAGAACTGATCATGGTATGTACCCAAATTAAGGTAAGCCATCTATCCAATGTATGTGAGTAGTAGTTTCAACTTGTGATCGGCTTGGGCACCTGTAGAGAACTGGCCTGGCTAGTCATAAGTGCGGTATATGACTAACACTGTTCGGGAATGCGGGATGGATTTGATCACAGGCATACGCTACTACTCCCCCACCCCCAACTGGTAGAATGGATCCAAACAGGACACGTCACTGCACGGGATTCTATGAGAAGGGAGCAAGTCTTCTCTAGAATCAGTGACCACATATTGCGCAAGAGCTACAAGGGAGCTTGCACAATACATCCCAAGCTAACAAGGAGTAACATCTCTCGTCGAGATCCAGGAATACCAATCAGTGAGAACCATGTGTCAGGAATAAGTATATCTACACTAAGTACATGAATCATAACAGTTATCATAAATTGGAAAAAAGTTATCAGAGAATGTACTCGCCTGTGATATGATATAATATGTCAACTGGATCCAATGCAGCGCCTCGAGGACCTATAGATAACAAGACGTATCAATACTATGTTTAGGAAGTAAAGTCAAATCAAATTAATCCTATTCTGTCATTCTAGGTCAAGACAAGTCTAGTTAGGTCAACCTTGGTCATAGGAGAACATTGGAAGTCAACCCATATCCGAGTCCATCTTGAACTCCGAAACCCATATCTTGGCCGTAGGCCAATATCTTAATTTACCCTTTCACTAAATTCGACTCACTCACAAACCCTCTCTAATTTGATTTCCTACATTCCCTTCTCCTTCTCCTTCTCTTATTTCCTTCCCTTCGCCTTATTCTTATTCTCCGTCTTATTCTTCTTCTTATTCCCCTTCTCCTTATTCTTCTTCTTATTCTCCTTCTCCTTATTCTCCTTCTCCTTCTCCTTATTCTCCGTATCCTTCTCCTTATTCTCCGTCTTATTCTTCTTCTCCTTATTATCCGTCTTATTCTTCTTCTTATTCTACTTCTCCTTATTCTCCTTCTCCTTCTCCTTATTCTCCGTCTCCTTATCCTTATTCTCCGTCTTATGCTTCGTCTCCGTCTCCGTCTCCTTCTCCTTATTCTCCGTCTCCTTTTCCTTATTCTCCGTCTTATTCTCCGTCTCCTTCTCCTTATTCTCCGTATACTGCTGCTCCTACTGCTATTCCTGCTAACTGCTGCTGCTGTCAGTGCTGTGGCAATGCTGCTGCTGCTGCTATGGCTAATGCTGCTGCTGCTGCTACTGCAGTAGCTGCTGCTGCTCCTGCTTCCTACTGCTATTGCTGCTACTTCTTATTTTCTTCATTCCCTCCCTCTATATATATATCTACCTATATATTATCTAAACATCTATATATATAGATATATATATATATATATATATATATATATATATATATATATATATATATATATATATAGCTATCTATCTATCTATCTATCTATCTATACATATATATACCCACACATACATAGATAGATAGATAGCTATATATATATATATATATATATATATATATATATATATATATATATATATATATATATATATATATATATATATATATATATATATATACTCACAAACACATATCAATATACATATCTATATATATATATATACTCACAAACACATACTCAAACACACTCACACACACACATTCTCACACCACTCTCCTCTCATGACACCACCACCAACACTCTCCTCTACACACACACACACAAATACATATAAATATATATACACACATATATATATATACACTAAAAAATATATATACACTCTATATAAAGGAAAACCCCTAATTAAAACCCTAAACTAGTTTTTAGGGAAACCTATAAAATCTATGGTCAAAATGTAGAGAATGATCTCCTCCACATTTATTGTGAAGGAAATAAATGCAAGAGAGTAATTAATGAGGGGTTTAAGAGCTTACCTAGAATTTGTCTTCTTGAAGAAGAAGCTTCAAAAGAAATGAAATGGAGAGAGAGAGGTTACTTAGGTGTGAAGGAAATAGGAGGGGGTGTGGCCTATGTGTGGCCGGCCAAGGGGGGTCTAATGGGTTTGGGTGGAGACCCATTAGGCCTCCAAACCCAATAGACTTAGTTTGGTTCTTTTTGGGTTTGGTTTGGTTCGGTTTGTTTCGGTTTAACTTCTAATTGACTAATTAAGCCTCTTAATGACTAGTTAAGCCATGAGAGTATGGTTTATGGTTTCTAGCCTAGTTAGGATGGCATGTGGGCCAAGTCCAGCTAGTATGTGGGTCCCACTAGGGTCCAGACTACCCGGATCTCCAACTTAAGTCCAAATTGGATAAAATTCAAACTAAATCAAAAAATTCCCTAAAAATCCTATAAAATCAAATAAAATTTCCAAAAATTATAAAACTTGGAAAATGACGAAAATACCCCTAATTCGAAAACTGGAAGTGACAGAGATAGACTACGATAATTGTTATTGCGGACACACGATATTGACATGTCAAGGATTTGATTGAGGACAACCTATCAAAGGAAGACTTTCATAAACGAGCTCGAACTTAGAGCGGAGAATGTGTTGATGTGAATAGGATGAACGCTGTATGTTTAGAAATTTGAGCGAAACGAACTTGGGTAGAAACACCCGTACGAACAAACCAAATGGTTTGACCATAGGATTTGGTACGAGCGTCGTGCAATGACATTGCACGATGAGCCACGGACTTGACTTATAACTATGATCTTGTGAGCTGACCTAGAGGATAGACGGACGACCCTATGCCGAGTGATTGAACCTGTGCGATTGACATTACAGTATCGTCTGGACGGACGATAGACATTGGGGCAACAAGACTTAGAGTAGGACGGGGAATTGGGAGTGTGCGTGAACGACAACGAGATTGGTCCTAAATAAGTGATTGATATAAAATCGATATTGTGCAAGTAAAGTTGGGATAACAAATTGAATCATTGATAGGAAGACATACTCGATGACAGTACAATACTTGGTTTTGAATCGGACGGAAATTTACTTAGACTTGGTCGACTCCGCTAAGAAGAAATCGTATTGATTTCGTTGACAAGAGCGCTTGACAAGCGAAATCGAATCATCACGAGGATCGAGATAAACGATATGTGATACACACATGAGTTCGATTTTAATAGAAGTAAAAGTAAAACGATCGGCAAATCGAAACTATCACGAGTAGCTTGTCCGACTTCGCTAATCGCTAAGCTTGGTTGAAATGTACGTATTCGGGGGACGCCTTGAATACGTGCATGATCCAAATTCAGCGATATGATGAACTCGAATGCAGCTGCAAGTGGGTGTTGAGATGCGCACAAGCGAAAGTGAGTTTGTCTCAGCCTACGACCCTCGTATTTTATGAATTACAACGTATCTCGTGCGACCATTACAGTCCCATGACACGAAAAAATAGCAACAAGAGAAGAAACACTTGAATTGAATAAGTATCGTCAACTCTAAAATGAATGAAAAGTTATTCAATAAAATCGACCAAACGTATGCGACACGGAACTTGGAAAGGTATCAAGTATAGTTCGATGCCATCGAACGGTAAAGCCATTCGATAGAAATTGTCTAAAATACATACACGACATGAGTTAAGGAACGGTAGGATGACCTGCACTCAGGAAGTCTCGAGGACGAGACTTGTTTTGAGTGGTGTATTATGTAATAACCCGCTCCGTCCTAGCGGAATGCCGATTCAAACGGCAAGTGCAACGACTCAAACGAGCCGTCGACCCGAAGAGTTGGCATCGACCTGATGAAGAATCGATGCAAGGCTTACATTGGCCCGTCAAGATGAATCCAGACTTAGACTTTCAAAGGCACGCTCGGAGTATCGCTCGGCCGATGCGAACATCGCTAAGGTGGGTGGCTCCGATGAACCCGTATTTGCTTAGCCTAGACACATAACAATACGGACACTATTGCTAGAATAACACCGTGCATGCTAATAAATGACTCAACGCACCTAGCTAAGGAAATAATCCCATCTTGTATGCTTGTATAGAATATGAAAAAGGACATGGAAAATGTGTGAGCTCTCATACCGAGCTCTACGCTCGTGCTAAGGCACAAGCTTACGTTCAAGTCCCTTACGCGTTCAACAATAAAACAATGAATGTTTTACAACAATGAAACGGGAAGACTATCGACATAGTCGTTCCGAGTAAAGTATAGCAACATTGAAAGGCTACGGGACCGAGGGGTCGCCAAGGCGACTCCCGCACAGGGAGTTGCAAAATGTATAAATGAATGAATGAATGGATAAGTGAATGAATGAATCGACGAATGAATGAATGAATATGTGAATGAAATGAATCAATGAACAAACGGACAAGTGAAAGAAAGAAAAGAATGAATGAATGAAAGATAAGAAAGAAAAGAATGGTTAGCGACATGTATGACGGGCACGTGCAACGGGGCTCGCTACCCGCGCTGCACGGACGCCAACCTGATCGATAACGTATTATGGCTCGGAGACAGCCTATGGCTCAAAGACAGTCGTTAAGTTAAATGATAAGATAATACGAAATGGTCGTGGACGGACTCGTGCACGAGTGAAAAGAGATTCCAAGGGCAACGAACGACGATTTCGTGGCCGGCCTAACCGGAACCATGGCCTACGGGCGGACAGGTGTGCGGGCTTGAGCACATAACCAAACGTAGGGCCGGTACTTCAATAGTCTATCAAGGTGTACCAGCCATCACGCTTGATAGGTGATAATGCCAAAGGGTAAAATGTCTAAAATGGCTGATATGCCAGCGACCGGTGCATATAGATTTAAGTGGGCTTTGCTGGTGGCAATCCACGTGCAAGTCCTTGCATTGAAATCAAAGTAGTCTAAGTTAACTGAATGAAGCGCCCTCTGAACAGACATTGAATGTAACATACAAATGATCAAAAGTACTTCGAGCAAACGAGTTAGAAAACACGCCTACGACGCGCTAGGACCCGAGGCAGGGACACGCACTTGACATTGAAAGTTTACATGAACTGTTGACTAACTTGGTTTACTTTGGACAGGGAAGGCCGGATGGTAAGTATGGGTAAGTCGTGCATGTATTTCCATGCAAACACTTGAATTTGGCAACACGGGATAGGTTATGAAATAAGCCATAAAACTGATCCTAAGGCAAGATTAGAAAGACAATGAATGATAGACGGTGCACAAAAGTAAATAGAACGTGTTTGGTAATGATAGCATTGTGGGCGAGCTACCCTACCCACCAGTGCATAACAATGTACTGATAACCCCACAGTTTGCTTGCAGGATGCAGGAAACGTCATCGGGTGCGGAGCTTCCCTCGAACGCGCTAAGGCGCGGAGCCAACTCTGGAGCCTTGGAGCGTTGCAGGGAGCTGAAGCACCATATACATGACATAATGTATCGGAACATCGCTATGAATCATTCCATCTTGTAAGCCACTTGGCACACCTTTTATGTTTCAGAGAGAGAGAGAGAGAGAGAGAGCTTGAGCGATTGTAATCTCGGCCTAGCGCCGCTTGTAACCTTCTTGAAAATCAATAAATAGTTTGAATTTGCTTCAACTTACGTTCATTTACTTTCTGCTGCAAATGGGAACACTCTGTGCGACTCTGTGGCCTAGCTCAAATCGGCCGTTTCCGGACATAGCCTTGCACGGACGCAACCTAGGCCCGTGCGGCATCACGTCTTAGCGGGGACAATCGCTCATGCGGGAGCGGGACGTGACACCCAGCAGCCCTCCCCCCCAGCTCCGGCCACCCCCCCCCCCCCCCCTCCGACCAGCCGCCTCCGCCCCACCCCTCCTCCGCCCCGCCCGCAGCAACCCCCGCCCCCGCCCCCCTTCCGGTGCCCCCCTTCAGTCCCAGCAGCCCCCCCCCCCCCCCCCCCCCCCTCCCGCTCCGGCCACCCACCCTCCGCCCGCCGCCCTCCTTTCCTGCCTCCACCGGAGAGAGAGAGGGAGGGGGGGGGGGGGGGGGGGGGGAGGGGGGCATGGGGAGAGAAAACGAGGGAGCCAGGGATAGTTTGGAGATATTTTGAATTTTAGGTATTAAGTTGAAAAACTAAAATAGCTTAGGGTATCGAGTTTTTGAGTAAAAAAGTTTAGAGTATTAAGTTGAAAAACGAAAATTGCTGAGGGTATCAAAGTGCTATTAAGCCTATAAATTATAATTTTTATATTTTAACAGTTTTAGATTATAGCTTTCTAGTTTGAATTTTTAAAAACTGAAAAAAAAAAACATTAAACGTTAAAAAAATGTAAAATGTAAAAAGGTGACACGTTTCAGCACCCGAATGACTTCTGAGTGTTGGGCCGAAAAGAATAAAAAAATGAGGGCTAATTAAACAGTAACTCCGACAAAATTTAAATACTGTACAAATCGGCTCTAACCGTTGGACCATGCTTGGTTCACGGATTTAAAGATTCATGGAAGAAAAGGTTTTTTTTTTTTTTGTTTAATAGCCACAAACATGAAAACTATTTATCTGAAAGAGTTCCTCTCAGCATCCATGTAATTTATTTTTCCTTATTTTTTCCAATATTTATTACAATAGTCATACTCAAATGTATTGTTGCATATTTTATCCATTATTTTTGAATTTTTATGATATTATTTTTATTTTAAAATATAACGATGTTATTGGAACATTCTTTTTCTTTTTTTCTTTCAAGCACCAACCAACACCGGAAGACAAATCAAATATTCTTTCTTGAATGCATTCTTTCTTGAATGCTTTTCTTGTTTTAGCAAACAAAAATTTTACCTATACTATTTGGATCAGTATAACTAGCAAAAAATATAAACGTGTTTACTTGTCTAGTGAAAGTAAAATATATATATTTTTAAATTTTATATGGACCAGATCTATTAGAGCATCCTTAATAGTTGGAACTCCTAAATGTTTGGGGCCCAAAATTTAAAAAATAAAAAATAAAATAAATGTAGAATGAATTTGATTTGTATGAGAATAGTAAAAAAATGATAAATTGAGTTCCGGCTCCAAAGATTGTGTTGTCAAAAACTGATGTGGAAAAAAAATTAATATAAAATATATAATCTAGAAAACTTGTCTCCAAATTGGGCCTTACTATTTTACATAATAAGTTCCTACAATCTAGAATCTAAAAATTGGGAAGCTCAATCCTTAGCCCCTATGAGTGGGATAAGACCGAAATTGTAGAAATTGAAATTAGAGATGAGACTTACTATTATACAAAATAAGTTTTAAAATTTTTAATGTAGAAATTAAATCTGAGGATGAGCCTTACTAAGAATGCTCTTATAGCATCATTAGTAGTTGAGACTCTCAAAAGCAATTTGGGGCAAAAAAATTCAAAAAAAAGGTTAAATGTAGAATGGGTTGAATTTATACGAGAATATTAAGAACGATAAAGTGAGCTCCGGTTCCAAAGATTGTGTGGTCAAAAATTGATGTGGAAAAAAATGTAATTTCTACAATATAGAAAGTTGAGGTCCAAATTGGGACATACTATTCTACAAAATGAGTTCCTATAATCTAGAATCTAGAAATTTGGAGGTCCAATTCTTAGCACCTATGGGTGAAATGGAATCGAAATTGTAGAAATTGAAACTATGGATGAGACTTATTATTCTACAAAAATGAGCTCCTATATTCTAAATCTAGAATTTAGAAAATAGATGAGCCTTACTAATACTAATGATGCTCTTAGAACTACTTTCTATGTTTGGATATAAATTATATTCTATAAATTGGAGTTGGAATATTTTAAGCTACCAGTATTTGGAAGTACTAATAATTCAAGCACATCAAGTCATCATGATAAGGTTGGTACGCAAGCATTTTCTGACCAAGTTTAGCAAACAGAAAACTCTGAACCGTCTGCCAAACTCGTACTGATCAAGACTGATTCCCAACTAATCTTAACAGACTTCCCACTAATCAAGTACCTATATCAGTTAATCAACTTTCTGTTCCATCATTACAATAATCTCTCTGATTTAATCACTACCAGCTCTTGAGAAGAAAACAACTAATTATAATAAATAAACAAAGACTAAGAGCATCTCCAACCCTATTGTGACTTTGGAAAAAAGTTAATGCCACATAGGAATGACAAAATTTTATTCAAAAGTTCTTCTCCAATGCAATTGTCAAGTCAATTGTGAAGCTTATGTGGCAAAAATTAAAGAAGACATTGTGAAGTTGATTGTCTTGTTCTAGACAATGCACTTGACAATGTCTTCTCTTCCATGTCATCAATTATGAATAAAAAATATTAGAAAAAAGAAAGAAGATGAGTAGTTGTCTTAAAAGTTGTCTTGGAAGTTGGAAAAAATACTTTTTATTGTCTCCTCAATACTTTTGCATTGGAGAGAGTTTTTCTATCTCATTGTCTTTTGAGATATAATTTTGCCACATAAACAAGACATTGTCTTGTGGCTCATGCCACATAGGAGCCAACTAAGACTCACAACACTTAACAAGACAATAGGGTTGGAGATGCTCTAAGCTAACAAAATTTAGTTTTGTGGACCACCACTAGATACCTTTTTTTTTCCCAAAGCAAACAACCCATAGGCCTTGTTTGGTTCGCGGGATGTAAGAGGAAGAAAGTCAATTTCTTGTTATTTCTTTTTCTTTGAAAATTTTTATTTTTTATTGATTTTTTTCAATGTTTGAAAATATCAACGAATTTGGAAAGAAAAGTAATTATTTCAATATAGAAAAGTGATTTCTTACTTGGATGGACAGAATAACTTTATCTCCTAATTTTTTTCCTATTAGGAATCAATTTCTTTTCGGGTGTGTTTGGTAGGAGGAAAAAGTGGGAGGAAAAAAAATAGAGGAGGAAAAAATGAAGGAAAAGATTCATTTTCTCTTGTTTGGTATGGAAAAAAAAATAGGAAGGAAAGAAAGGGGAGGAATTACTTTTCCTTCATAATCTAAGAAATCCAATCCCCCAAAAGTGGGAGGAAAGTGGAAGAAAAAGTGAAGGCTTGTATTAATTAACAATTATACCCCCATATGAATGTATTATTTAAAAATTATTTATGAAGTCAAATGGTAAATAAGTGTTTTTAGTTGAGACTAGAATTGGTAAATCATATATTTTTTACTTTCTTTCCTTCCACTTTTTCTTTCATACCAAACAAAGGAAAATGCATCTCTTATCTTTTCCATCCTTGCTATCAAACACAAAGGAAGGAAATCATCTTTCCTTTCCACATGGAAGGAAAATGAATCCTTATCTTTTTTCTTCCTTCCACTTTTTCATCCTTCCTACCAAACATAGCCTTCCTTCTGAATTTCTTTGACACCTAAATATAAAAAAAATAATCAATTTTTTTTGGCTTAATTGTACTTTGCTACCCTCAACTATTACCATTTTTTAACTTTGTACCCTAAACTATTTTTTGTAACAATTTGATACCCAGATGTTATTTTAGACTAAAATGCCCCTACCCCTACCCCTAACCCTCCCCCCCTGCACGCTCCGGCCGCCCCCCCTGCTCACACCGGCCGCCCCTCCTGCTCACCTCCGGCCGCCCCCCCCCCCCCCTGCTAGCTCGCCCCCCCCTCCACCCCCCCCCCCCCGCCCCCCACCCCCCCCCCCCCCCCCTTGCTCACTCCGGCCACCCGTCCGCCCCCGCCTCTCCCCTAGGTCGCGGCAGCACGGGAGGAGGGGGGCTGGGGAGGGAGGGCGGGGCGGGAGGCGGGGCAGGGGGTGGCCGAAGGTAGCAGGGGGGGTGGGGGGCGGGGGGGGGGGGGGGGGGGGGGGGGGCGGAGCTAGCAGGGGGGGGGGGGTGGGGCGGCTAGAGCTAGCAGGGGGGTGGCCGGAGTGGGGAAGGGGGTGGAGGGAAGGAAGAGGGAAGGACATTTTCGGAATTTTTGAAAAATTAGGTATCAAGTTGAAAAAAAATAATAGTTGAGGTACCAATTTGTTACGAAAAAAAGTTTATGGTATCAAGTTGAAAAGGCGGAATAGTTGAGGTAGCAAAGTGCAATTAAGCCATTTTTTTTCTCAATAATTTCGCGAACCAAAGGATTCAATAATTTCGCGAACCAAAGAGGCTATAATATTAATTCGGACTCCATAATGTAGCCAAAGCCAATAATATTAATTTTGACTCCATAATGGGACCCGTCCCATAAATTTCCTTCCCCAATCTCCGGCACAGTTGCCAACAGTACTATTACTGCCACAGGATCCAATGCATGATCAACGCCATTCCCCTGCTAAACACGGCATCACATTAAAATTAATTTTAATTAAGAATAACTTATACCGAACTCGTGTTACCGAGAAAGAACTATAACATCTTGACTGATTGATAGAATATTAATAAATCGAACAACGAAGATATATTATTTCTTTCGTCTATAATAATTAATATATGTACATATTTTATACGTATTTTAATTAGAATATCATAAGGTCAGCTGTCGTCTTTCTGTTTTTTTCAGATAACTATTTATGTTATGTATGTGTGTTTTTTTTGGTATAATGTCAAGAGATTCGAAATACAAATTTTGTTTTTTTTTTAAAATTTTCTATTGAGAATAATAATATTTGAAAAATGTTAAGGACAATAAAATTTATTACCAATGGAACATGAAGAGTTGTATGGAAGAAGAAAAAATTCATAGCATGCAAACTTTATTAATGTTTTGACTTTAAACATAAATGTCATGCAAGTCTTTATAAAATACTCGAAGGTATTTTAGGAATTCAAAAGTTTCACAACCAAGTTTTCATATTATATAATAGAATAGATAATAGAAGTTGAAAACAACGGATCTAAAAAACATGCAATATAACGTACATAAAATATCGTATGCATTGCCGACATCTCAAAATAATAATAATAATAATAACTTTTTAGGTTATCAACAAGGACCTCAAAATAAATATATATCTTTAGACTTTAACGACATATTTCAAAATAAAAATAAAAATAATATACATATACAATTATATTTGTATTACCGTGTAGTAGATACTTTCTAGGCTCATTTGAAATAGTAAACAATAAATGACAACTCATACATAGAATCTATAACATAGTCACATACTTTTTTTTTTAAGCAAACATAGTCACATACTTGCTAAAATGTGGACAGAAGGTACAAAACATACTATCGAAAAAGAATAAATATAAGAATTTTGTTAATATGTATCATAAGAGCACAATTTAATACATTAATGAATGTGTATTTTATATTAGTACTTCCGCCAACACAATTATGAATATATATTTTATTTAAAATGCGTATGTACATAAAATATAAAAAATGTAATTCCTTATCAATGTTTGATATGTTTATGATTGAAAATTAGAAGGGAATATGAGTCATATTCTCATTGATGTGCGAAAGTTATTCCCAAGTCCTCTTTCGAAATAGTTTTGCTTTTCCAGAAATGTCATCTGGATATTTTTGTCTGGACGGTAATACCCCACTTCACTTTCAAACTTCCAACTTTCTATCCCAAACATGTGAATTTTTGTAATAACAGCATCATGAAATTTATGAAAGAGTATTTATAGAAAACTAAATAAATTAAGTTCCTATCATGTGTGAAATAAACATGAGAATGAAAAAATTAAATTTTTTTGACTACATAATCTCATTCTAACAAAACATGGTATGAAAATGTCGAATTCCTTTCACATGAAAAAGAAGTATAAAATGGATTTCTAGGAATAAAAAACTTCATTCAAACGACCCCTTAGGGCACATGTTAACAAAATCATAAGAGCATCTCCTATTATCTTATTTTGTGTTGTGAATCTTAGGTGGCATGGGACACAAGACAATGTCTTGTATATGTGGCAAGATTATATTCAAAGAAGACAATGAGTTTGAAAAGTCTTCTCCAATGCAAAAGTATTGAGAAGACATGCAAACTATTTTTTTAAAACTTTTACTCTTCTTCTTTTTTATATATATTTTTATTCATAATTGATGATGTGGACATAAACTCATTGTGAAGTGCATTGTCTAGATCTAGACAACCAATTTCACATTGTCCTTGTCATGTCATTGTCATGTCAACTCCATATTTTATTTCATATTTGCATTGGAGAAGTACTTTTGAAAAAATAGCTTGTCATTACTTGTTTGGTCAATGTTCTAAATGGCGGACGAGGTGGTTGCCTAGGCGGTCGCTTTTCGCACCGTTTTTGTCGTAGGCCGTGGAGTAGGCAGCCATCGGAGGTTTGATGGTGTAGGCGGAGGTGATACGGCATAGTCGGACACCTAGGCGGAGTAATACTTGACTAGATATTTTTGTAAAACAGTTTTGCAAGCATTATGGACCTATGATTCACTTTTACAAGACTGAAACTTCAAAAATCTTTGTTCTACAACTTAGTCATGCATAAAATACCATCAAATATGCATATTATGTAAACAAAAATAACTTAAAATAGTAAAAATGTCAAAAATGTATCAAGTGCCTCGGAGGCACCTAGTTGGTGCCTAGGCGGCCAAGGTAATAGGCACACCGCACCCTCTCCGTTGCGCACCCGTCTACTGCCGTTTAGAATTTGCATTTGGTTGCTTGCAAATGCGTTGAAACTGACATCTTTTTTGCAAGTGGAGAGGAACTAAGTTTATTTCACCTTTTTAGATTGTTGCAACTGCATTAAAAGTGACACTTTCAATGCATTTGCTCCCAATAGAAAAACAATTTCGATTTTTGATATGCCGTTACGCGTCCATTGAAAATGGCTCGAGTCTAAAAGTGTAGAGTTCATGTTGGCCTCATTTTTTGATTTATTAGTTGCCCTAAAAAATGAGAAAAACTCGTTGTAGGTCAGGAGTTTTAAATTAATTTTCATGTTAATTAATTTTTTGTTAAATTTTCATTAATTAATTATTATTTTGTTAATTAATATATTTGGTTAATTGTATTTGTGTTAATTTTTTGTTAAGACTTAGGTTATCAACAACGACTTCAAAATAAAAATATATTCGTTCTTCTAACTTCGACGGACTTCAAAATAAAAAATAATATCCGTATACAATTATATTATTTTTACCGTGTACATACTTCCTATTACTTTGGCTGCTTTGAAATAATAAACAATAAATGACAACTAATACATAGCATCTTTTACAAATGTGAATAGTCGCATACTTGCTAAAATGTCGACAGAAGGGACAAAACGTACCATCGAAAAAATAATAAATATAACGTACAACAAAACATACCAACGAAAAAATAATAAATATAAAGTGCAACAAAACGTACCATAAAAAATAATAATAATAAAGTGCAATGTACGAATGCTAAATAAATGTACAAAACACGAACGTTCTAAAAATATGCAAAGACCGATCCAGAATTTTTAGATGTAGAACAAAGTCCTTTCCAAAAAATTATATATATAAAAAAATAATTTCTTAGGGAAAAAAAACAGATACGTCTTGAACTTATGAACTTTTACTTAAAAGTGTATGCTAAATAAACTATAATGTTGCGTTGTATTAACACTAAGATTAAAAATATTATATATATATTCAGGGTCGATTTGGAGGATCAAATTATTCTATCTTGTAGCTAATTTTAGTTATCCATTGACCATTTATGTCGGCTGGTCCTAGTAGTCATCCGTTTTTGATGGGATCATACTGAGTCTAGAGAGTTGCCTTAGCGAAAAAATATTGTCCAAGTCCTAAGACTTGTCCGACTTACGTTAGGGCAAGTGCTGTATATATAAAAAAAAACTAATTTATTTTGTTATTCTTTTAAATTTTAGGGTGTTGTTGTCCGAACTGTTGTCTGTCAGGACCGGTCCTCAAAATATGAATTCCATAAATCTGGAACGTTCCACAAATGTGGACTGTGTCACGTAAAAAATATATTTAATACCCTAAATGCTCCAAATTATACAAAGATGACACGTAAAAATGGCAATTGTGTCGTATCTGTGTTCGTGAAACAAAGGTGGTCCATTTTTTCGAAATTTCAAAGTTTGATAATAGAGTCTAAAAATTACATCAATGTAATTCGAAAGAAAAATAATAATAATAATGGAGATTTGTTTACCGAAAAATCCTTTTTTCCCCTCTCTCTCTCCCTCACTAATTAGAAGATGTGGAGAACCTCGGCTATGGCAGCGTTGCAGAGGGGGCAGTTCCCGCGGCCGGCGAGCATCTCCCGCGAGCAGAGCCTGCAGAAGGTGTGACCGCAGGGGATGAACGCCGCCCCCTTCTTCCTCACCATGCACACACAGCACACGTCCCTCCTCCGCGCCTCCTCCGCCACGTCATCCTCTTCCTCCTCCACTTCCACGTCAGCGACGGCAGCCGGCGGTTCCTCTTCTCCTCCTCTTTCCTCCTCCTCCCCCTCCCTCAGCTCCATCAGAGTCATCAGCGAGACCCTGATCGTAGTCGTCGCCGCCGCCGGGGTCGGGGACTCCGCCGCCGAGGAAGCCGATCCGGCCGTCCACGAGGCGGCGGCGGCGGCGGCGGCGTGGCGGATCCGGAGGCGGTCGGTGAGCTCCCGCCAGCTGGAGCTCCCGGCTGCTGCGGCGGCGTCTCTGGACTCCTCGTCGCGGATGACGTCGAGGAGGGTCCGGGGGGAGGAGGGGGCGGTGGCGCCGGCCGCGGAGGGGGAGTTCTTATCGGAGGCGAGGACGGCGGCTAGGGTTACGGCGGGGCTAGCCCTAGGGTCCCGGCCGGCGTCGTCGCGGACCTTGAGGAGGTCGCGGAGGTTGGAGGAGGGCTGCTGCTGGAATAGGGAGAGCTGGTCGAGGAGGGTCATCCTCTGACGGATCTCTCCTCCTCCTCCTCCTCCTCTTCTTTCCATCGATCCGGCCAAATTTCAGCGAGTTCGCCGGAATTGAGGTCAGATCCCCAAAATCTCCGACGAGAGCTGCGGTTCCGCCAAAACTATATTGATTATAGCAGTGGGATAGGATTCGTTTGTTGTTGGGGGAGAGAGCTAGCGCTAAAGAAACCTAATCGCCATTAATAAAGCTGCTTCGAAAAGAGGAGCTCCAGTGAGTTTTTCTTTCTTTCTCGCTCCAAATATATTATAGAGAGAGAGAGTGTGGTGAGTGTTTGGTCTCTTCTTGACTTTACGACAACTGGAACGTCTCTCCCGGGCCACTCGACTCCCAATTTTGTAGACGTATGTCTTGTTCAGAGTCAGACTATTGCATATATAAATATATATTAGTTATTTTATGTGAATATGATTTGGGTTTTTGTCCATCTCACACCTGGATCGCCAGGTTGTCAAGATATTAGACCATCTCCAATGGGGGTTTCTATCTTCTCTATTTCTATGGAAGAAATCCATTTTAGAAAAAACTTCTCCCAATGGTAATTTCTATCATCATTTCTATCCTAGATGGCAATGATGTAGGATGAAAACTTTCTAGGAGGATTTTTACATGTAGAAACTCTCATAGAAATTCTCCTATCTCTCATGACAATTATTGTTGGGCTCCACACCATTAAATTAGTCCTTTTACTATGTGACACATAGGATAGAAATGGAGAACCATTGGAGAGTATTTTTTGTATATGTACAATTTCTATGTAGAAACTCTTCCAACTAGGATAGAAATCTCCTTAAAGTACAATGCCAAGTAGGATAAGAACTCAATTTTAGAAATCACCATTGGAGATGGTCTTAGAGCATCTCCAAGACTCCAACTCTATTGTCTTGTTATGTCTTGTGGTTCCTATGTGGCTCCTATGTGGCATGAGCAACAAGACAATATCTTGTTTATGTGGCAAGACAACATTTTGAGATAGAAAAGTCTTCTCCAATGCAAAAGTTTGAGATGCTCTTACCTTGCTGATGTGAAATTTAATCAGGTAAAAAAAATTGCTAAAAGAAGTGGCGGAAAAAGAGCCCGCTAAAACCAAAAGCTTACCAAAAAATAAAACCTATTTGAGGGTAGAGAAAAATGAAGCGGTAGCTGCTGTAGCTGTGACAGCAGAGAAGAAATATCTAAGAAGTTTGGGTCTCTTGCAAAGGGATCTATTGCAGAGAAGGCTTAATAGAAAGGAAGATGAAACCCTAGTGAGAGGAAGATGAATGACGAGAGAGGGCTTCATAAAATTTGAGAGCTGGTATGAGAAGAGAGGTCTTCGTTTTTTTAGAAGTGGTGGAGGAGAAAGGTGGCTGGCATGGGGAGAGAGCTCTTCGTTTTTGTAGAAGTGGTGGAGGAGAAGGGTGAAAGAAGATGAACTGTTCTTCACTTGAGCAAAAATACAAAAGTTTCTGTTTTTAAAGATATTTTTTATTATTTATTAATAAATAATGTGGAGAGAAGACATTGTGAAGTGCATTGTCTAGATCTGGACAATGGACTTCACATTTTCTTTGCCATGTCATTGCCATGTCAACATCATAGTTAAATTCACATTTGCATTGGAGAAAGATTTTTGAAAAACAAGCTTGTCATTCCTATGTGGCAACAACATTTTCCAAACTCACAATAGGGTTGGAGATGCTCTTAGACCATCTCCAATGGTGATTTCTAAAATTGAGTTTACTTGACATTGTACTTTAAGAAGATTTCTATCCTAGTTGGAAGAGTTTCTACATAGAAATTGTAGACATACAAAAATGTTCTCCAATGATTTTTCATTTCTATCCTATGTGTCACATAGTAAAAGGACCAATTTAATGGTGTGGGGCCCAATAATAATTGTCATGAGAGATAGGAGAATTTCTATGAGAGTTTCTACATGTAGAAATCCTCCTAGAAAGTTTCCATCCTACATCATTGCCACCTAGGATAGAAATGGCGATAGAAATCACCATTGGAAGAAGTTTTTTCTAAAATGGATTTCTTCCATAGAAATAGGGAAGATAGAAACCCCCATTGGAGATGGTCTTAGTTATTTTGAGTGATGCTATATGTACATCTAAAATTTTTATATTTATGTCAATGTTTTAAAAATCGGACCGGTGGTTGATCCGGCCAAGGTACTGGGTCGAGTCAAATTGGTTCAACCACTAGTTCAACCACTGGGTTAACTTAAGTGGTCCAAATTAATTCCTTATGGCGATTATTTTTTTTATAAAAATACTAACTTTTAAACAAAATCGGGTCAACACTGAACCGGACCGAAAAACGACCGGTTCACGGATGAATCGATTGAACCGGCCGGTTCGGTCCGGTTTTTAAAACATTGGTTTATGTTCCTCTGCAATGTGTCACTCTCTTATTGACCGAAGCAAATAGAAGAGAGGTTGGAAAAAAAGATGAGCGAATAAGAGAAGGCCACATGACAGAAGAACATGTAGAAATAAAATTTTGGAGGTACATGTAGTATTTTTTTTTCATATGCATTGTAATGAATTATCTATACACGCGACTCTAAATTTTATGAGTATAAATTCGAGTCCAAAACATAAGACACAGTATAAATTATATATATTTGAATATTTAATGTCGTGTTTGGTTGATAAAAAAATTTCAAAAAGTTATAATTTTTTTGTTGATAAAAAAAATTAAAGATAAAATCTAATCTCATTTACATAAAACCTTCATTATTTCTTAATTATATGAGGGTTTTTTCTCTTCCAGAAATCTCTACCTTTTTTTGTGTATCGTCGATTGTGGTCAATGACAGAGCCAACAATTTAAAATTTTCATACAAAGTTTATTTCAGTGAACATACCTAGTAAAAAAAAAAATTTACACCGAACTACTAATTTATATACCTAGTAGAAATATCTAGTATTTTTTTTTTTTACTTTGAACTATGGTCCACCCCCAACCCACTCTATCCTTTGCTGGTGACAGTGGTGGTCAAACCAGCAAGATAGCTCATAGATACGATGACTACAACCAGTTTCGATATGTCCTGCGATATAGACAACGATAATAGCAGGGCCGGCCCTGGCCCAGGGCGGCCAGGGCGACCGCTCAGGACCCATAAAATTTGGGGGCCAAAAAAATTTAATTTAAATGTATATATATATTAGTAATCTTATATTGAAAATAGAACTAATATACAATATGATCCTCCTTTATAACAAAATATTTGTGGTGCAGTGGTAGTTTGTTATATGTGTACACAAGAGGTCCTAGGTTCTAGCCTTGGCTGTATTATTTTTTAGTTCAATTTTTTTTATATTATATATGAGTCCCATTTTAAAATTTTGTCTAGGGCCCTCATTAACTTAGGGCCGGCCCTGGATAATAGTTGCAATATATCTAACCATGTAGTTTACTCTGCCCATGACATGATGACAGCCGTAGCGAGGAGAAAAAATGGGTTAATGAAATAGAATTTTGAGAGAGAGAATGCCATTTTTCTAACGTTTTGGAGAGAAAAAGAAAAACAATTAATATAGAATTGTGTCTTTTAATTTTTGTTTATTTTCTAATTAAACACGGAAATTGCACCTTTTTTCTGACCACAATTTAACTATCCAAACACAACGTAACACTGTGCAACAATGATAATATCACATTAACGAAAATGGTCATACAAATTAACCATTGCCATCATAAAACCTTTGGTAGACACTTTTAACTCTCTTTTTTCTGTACCGTTGAAATATTCTCGATTACATAATCTTCTTTTGTACATACATAAAATAGAACCAAAATGCACAAGAAAGAAGAGAAGAGAAAGTAAAAAAAATAGTGTAATAAAGAAGGGTGTGATTGTATAGGCAGCGCCAGATCTTTTGTTGTATTTTTCAGTATTTCCGAACTTCAAAGGAGAAAATATTTCTTGACAATCTATAATACAGAAAATTTACTGTACAATAAGAAATTTAATATAAATTAATAATAACGATAAAAGTTTGAAAATTTTATTTAAACGATAAGATCCGACAGACCACGTGTCGAAATTTGGAGTGATGCCCAAATTCCGACAGTCGGTTTGTCGGAAATTGGACGAAGCCCAATTTCCGACAGACGGTCTGTCGGAATAACAACCACTAATGTTCATTGATATATTAGTGTTCTATAGCTCTAATATTCATTGATATTTACAATTAGTGTTCATATTTGTGTAATATCAATAAAATTTAGTGTTAGGATACAAGGATGTAAACACTAATTGTGTGTCATAAACACTAATGCTATTTTTAGAAATAATCAATGATACCTACAATTTTATAGAAAATAACAACCACTAATATTCATTGATAGTGTATATTACATAAGCACTAATGTTCATCCTTGTATTCTAACACTAATTTTGAACCTAACTTAAACCCCAACCCTAACTTAAACCTAATCTTGAACCTAACATAAACCCCGAATTAATCCTACCATTGACCTTTATCCTAATCGTATTCAAAATTCTACTAATAATCTTAATCCTAACCTAATGTAAACCTTAATCATGATCCTAATGTAGATCTTATTCATGAGTATTTAAATATGCATTTTGACAACCATCTTTTTACAGATGGCTACCCAAAACGATGGTCATATACCAGGGGGGCCAACTATAGAATTGATTAAGCAGCAACGCGAGTCGCACATATGTAGTCTGATATTTACTGGAGAGGTATATATACTTTTAGTTGTGTTAGTGAATAAAAATTACATTTTATATGTTTTGTAGTAACATAGTTTGTATGTTTTATATATAGCTATGTGATTATAAAAAGGAAGTGCGGTGTCGAGAACATAATACATGGCGCTATGAGGGCCAACTTGGTTTCTGGAAATTGACTAGTGACCAAGAAGCTTTATTGCACATATTTGATTTTCAGTACCTTGATCAAATACGTTTTCTACGTCACGATAGAGACTTGATTCTCAGTCTGGTAGAGCGTTGGTGGCCCGGACGAAATACGTTCCAGCTCCCTTTCGGAGAAATGACTATTGTGCTTAAAGATGTTGCAAATATTTTAGGTCTACCTATCATAGGTGAACCTATAATATTTGATGAGTCATTTTCCGCTGAGGCTACGATCATGGAGTACCTAGGTGTGGAGGCACCAAAATTGAAAGACAAAGCCCTGGTCTCCTATTCATGGCTTCGTCAGAATTTTATGCACGTAGATCGTATCGGTGACGAAGAAATCTTAGTTGACGAGGAACGGGTAAGTATTACATTTATGGCTAATATTTATGACGAAGAAATCTCGATTTAATTTAGCTAATATAATTTTTTTCATATTCTGTTCAGGTCATTGCATGCACCAGAGCCTATCTACTAGGCCTTATTAATGCATTTTTGTTTTCCGACGCATCAGATATGGTAAATTTACGGTTTCTGCTATTTCTGAAAGATTTGACTGAACCGACGATTCATGCTTGGGGAGCGTCAATGCTGGCATATCTATACAGTGCTATGTCAGATTTTGTGCAGTTCCAGTCAAAGGATAAATTGATGAAAAATGTAAATGGATGCGCTACATTGATTCAGGTACGAAAATTGTTTGAATTTGGCATACATTTACAATTTTTACACTTATATTATATATTTTTTAGGTTTGGTCCTACGAGCATTTTTCTATCGGTAGGCCACTTTCTCGTATCAGTAGCGTTATAATTGATGGATTTCTTTTGTGATATGAGCCATCATTTTTAACATCTTCGGACAAAAATTTATTTCAAGATTTTCAGCTTGTTGTCTGTTTTTGTCCTGAAGTGTTATAATCTTGGCTCGAATACCATCAAGTAGTGTCGTTATTGGTTTATCACGAAGATTTTTAATCCAGTTATTGAAAGATTCAGCAAGATTTGATGTGTTAATATCTAGTCTTGGACAAGAAGAATACGCTGTAATCCAGTGTGAGAAAACACGATTTTCATCATTTACTCCAACGAGCCAATTGTAAACATCAACATTTTCAGCTTTAATCATCTCCAAACAATTATTTGTATCTGTTTCATTATAACATCTTGCAAGAGAGTCCAAGCTACGTTGAAAATGCTTTGATCTACATACTGATTTTAAATTTGCTTTAAAATGTTGAATACAAAAAAAATGAGACGATTCCGGAAAAATAGCACGCATGGCATTTATCAATCCTTTCTGTTTATCCGATATAAAAGAAATTGTATTCCAGGCATCAAAAAATCTTTCAAAAGATATTCTTAAACCGTTTAAAAACCAATTCCAAGAATCAGTGTTTTCACTCTCAGCAACAGCATATGCAATAAGATATAGTTGATAGTTAGGATCATGAGCACAAGCAATAAATAAAATACCTCTATATTTAGAGGAAAGAAAAGTAGCATCAATACTAATCACAGGTAAGCATTCCCTTAGAAATCCATCAATGCATGCCTTGAAACAAATAAAAATTCTTTCAAACCTATTATTTTCTGTAATCTTCATAAAACATTGGCTACCTGGATTTGTCTCAATAATTTTAAGACCATACTCTTCGAGACTACTATATGCATCAATATAACTACCATTTATTTCGGATAGAGCAAGTTCTCTAGCTTTCCAAGCCTTACAGTATTTAATATGTATTCGATGTTCCCTAAATATATCTTTTACAACATGAGATGGACTATACGACTGATTATCTCGAATTTTTTTCAATAATCTGATTTTTAACCCATACAGTGGTAGCTAATGGATGAGAACCAGTTGTAAATCCACCTAAGCAAGAATGAATATTTTCTAGCATTGCAATAGAAAATCTTTCGCCTCCACCTATGGCTTTAGCGTATACCCTCCAATGACAATTTGAACTATTACATTTATATATAATTCCAGTAGCATTATTTAAAGTAGTTGAACAAGTAAAATTACGTCTAATTGCTATATCACTAATAAAACTTTTAAATTTATAACGATTCTCAAATTGTTTTCCAATAAATAATTCAGGAGTGCTAAGGCTATCAACAGAATCATCAAATTCATCATCTAAATTTTCAATTAGATCATCACTATTTTCATCATCGTTATTAACATCATCTACTACACGTTCTTCTTCAGTAAATTGAATAACTTGATGAGAAGAACTAGGACCAACGTTAAAAGTATTACAAGCAGGTATATTATTTACATTTATAGATGGGGGCGGAGTGACATAGATATTAATATACGGTGATTGTGCATTCACTTGAAGAACAAATTTTCATGCTTCTTCACTATCTACATTTATACAATTAGATACGAAAATATGTACTAATATAAATTCATAGTCGATAGAATATTGATCAATAATTAGATTATGTAAACTAAGAAATAAAATATTTCGATCAACTAAAAGAACTTGGGTTAAACCCCTTTGATACGCTAACCCATTTAGTACACCTCCAAGAGAGCATAGTATTGTTAGATTTCCATCCATGTTGACAACAAGATGAACTTTCTGTAGGAAGAGAGGAGCTTCAGCTTTCAACGAAATAGACTTGACAAACTTCTTACTGATTGAGAGAGATGTTGTGAAGTGAATGAGAGAGATATGGTGAAGTGAATGAGAGAGATGTTGTGAAGTGGTTTGATACTTATATATGGTTGTGGTTTAATATAGCCGTTGGAATTAGAACGTTACAATTGTAACGTTGAGAATTGTAACGTTAGAAACCCAACAAAAGATAACCCATCTCAACCCCAAAAAAAAACCAAACCCACCCAACCCAACTCCAACTCCAACTCAAGTAAACCATAAATTGATTGGAATTAACCCACCCAACCCCCAACAAAAATAACCAACCCAACCCCAAAAAAGAAAAAACCAAACCCGAATTAACCCACCACCCAACTCCATCAGTAAACCATATACAAAATTTAAACCAAGCCACCCAAAAAAGTAAATGCTTTATTTCAGCCAAACTAACTGTCGGAATTTGAGCTGATGCTCATTTTCCGACAGTCAGTCTGTCGGATTTTTAACATACCCATTTTTCGACAGTCAGCCTGTCGGATTGTATTGTTTGACCAAATTTTTCAAACAACTATCGTTTAAACAAATATTATTAAAATTATTATCGCTACAGTAAATTTTTTGTCTATAATATCATAAAACTTGCTAAAATATTATGGCGAGCTAGCCTTTGATGGCTAATATTTTTTTTCTTTGTAAAAGAAACTTGTGTTCTTTATGAAATAAAATTACATTAAAATCTTTTAACATCCTTATATTGTATTATTTATTAAAAACACTAAACTTTTCACTTATTGCTATAGGGAACACGGTGTGACTTCGAACCGAATTTGGTCCATAATGTGCAATATTGGACTGGGCTTATATGTCTAAAAGAGAATTATCATGTAAGGCCTGAGTCAATTCCAATTATCTACACTTTATGATCTCACCTCCTATCTGACGTGGGACTAAATTACCAACCTCATTGTCATCCCTTTTTTGAGAGTTCAACAGAAAACAAGATATAATCCAACAATCTCAATCTTAGTTCGTTCTGTCGACCGAGCAAAACGAGATATAATCCAACAATATATATACACCTTAGTTCGTTTCTGCTAACCGAGCAACCAAGCACACATCGACTATCTTTGTTTGTCCCCGCTAGCCCCCGCTAGCCGATCACATTGCTCGTTATCGCTAGCCGAGCATTCAGGAGATCTAACATATTGTCATCTCGATTCGTTCAACCACAGAACCAAATTGATACGTTCATCCACACCATCATTTGTGTGCCAACGACAACATCTTGTACCACCTTGGACGTGTTGGACACAACTTTGAAGCCAATTTGTGTAGTTGCCTCCACCATTAGGTCTGATCCATTTTTCTCTACGAATTTCTTGACACCATGACGGCCTTATGGAGGATGCTCCTAATTCTACCTTGAGAAGAGAGCTCGTATAATCCGATTATACGCATGATACGCATGAACATTCTGCACGATCTGTCTCGAACCACCACCTAAATCAGCTCCCATAACCATGGACTATGATACCACTTTTGCGAACGTGATGTGACCATGGTATGTCTCGAACCAATTAGGGCCACCTAAATCAGCCCATATAATGGAGGATGCTCCTAACTCCATATTGAGAAGAGAGCCCGTACAATCCGACTATATGCCTGAATATATGACCACATTCTGTTTCGAACCAATTAGAGCCACCCAAATCCATAATTGTAGGCTTTGATACCACTTATTGGGAATGCGGTGTGATCCGAAACAAAATTGGTCTATGAGGTGAGATATTGAACGATGCATGGAGGCCACATACATCATACGAAGGCTCAAGGGGTAATCGACATGAGTTTTTAGATCATCGGAAACTTGTTTTAGGAGGTCTTATAGATGTTTTGAGAGGTATAAAGAATTTAGTTCATCGAGACTAAGCGACGAGTGATGGTGAGCCAAAGATTGATGGTTAATATGTCAGTCCCATGACAACTAATCGATCTCCAAGTGGGGGTTGTTCCACGGATCCGGTTTTGACGACGGGTGGTTGCCAGACATCGGTTTCAACAATTCAAACCCAATGAGGAGATCATGGTGTGTAGCAAACTTAATCAGAAACATGCACATCTCTATTCACATGGTTCAAGGGGAGTTGTGGATCATCGATGGCGTACACAGTGCATGGTATTTTGCTCGAGGATGTATGTGTACGAGGGAAGCTTCAGTGACGGATACGAAGGTGTGCCGGTTCTGGAGTCTGAATCTCGATCGGAAGAATCGTACCGTCCGCTTAGTTTGGCCAACCAAGGGTGAAGAAGCTCGTCGGAACGGTAGCACGTTTCTGTGAAAAACAGAAGTCGGGGACATGCAGCTAAGACTTACCGTGAGGCCGATAGTCAGAAATTTTGATTTTAGTTGTGTTATTGATGTCGGCATGATCCCAGTGGTACATGAGGTGCTATGCATGACAGCTAGCGTCGACATGATGGTCGAGGAGCTGTAGGCGAAGAAAGATGCAACAATATGGGGGATCGGAGATCAGTGGCATGGGGAAGCATTAACTCTATTGCAGGCAACATGCATGGAGTCTAGTTGAAAAGCCATTGGGTCAACACATATCATCAGACCGGAGGGCGAGTATGTTGAGTCCAGTCTCGATTTGGTAACAACATATTTGTGGGCCCAAAATCTCATAAAATATTTGATTTGATGCGATTTGAAAATATATATTAAATATTTGATTAGATTAGATTTTCGACATCCATAATTAATGTTAGAATATTTTAGGATTTTCTATTACCTAAAATAGGGTCTCTTATTTTAGTAGTAGGGTTTTCTATTTTAGGAATACCTATAACCTAAAATATAGTTCCCTCAACAGATAAACTAAGTACAAGCTATAAATAATTCTAAAATATTTTTAAGGTATTCTCACTTTCTACCCCAATGTTGCGTTTGGTACATAAAATTCTATTTTTATTTTTGGGAAAATTTAAGATGAGAAATTTATTGCCATCTTTGATTTGAGTTATAAATATATTACTAAAAAATTTAATTGTCCAAACAAATAATATTTTGATGAATAATGGAAAATCTATTCTCTGCCAAATAAGTGGATATAATATTTTTTTATGAAAATAAATCAAGTGTAGCTCAAATTCGGATTTGAGTTCGGTCGAGTCTAGTTTCAACCCATGGGTAAATTATTATTTTTTCTTCCTTTCATGTTTGTATCATTTCATGTAAATAATATAAGATCTTTCTATACTGTCACGACCCGCACCCGCTTTTTGGGATGCAAGTGCGTGAGCAAGCCAGCTACGTATCAAGCGGACTCCAGCCCGACTCGAATACGTATAACCTGTCCAGAATAGGGTATCATGTCTAATCTAAACTATATCTCAATCCACAAGAATCATATAAAACAAGAATGAACAATTATGGTTCATGGTCTGCAGCCCACTAGCATATATGTCCGATTAGACTCCAAGAATAATATGAGTCTATAAAGCTAAGCTGATAAGTAGGATATATCATAAAAGTACGAGAAAGATAGTAAATCAATAACACTAACAAAATACCTGAATCATGCAGATGAAATCAACTACCACATGCTCAGCTAACTAACTCCGTGCAATCAGCTACCTGAAGAGATCATCAGGTCCTCAGGGGACTAGCAAGATACATAAAATATGCCAACTAATATGATAGTAAATAACATGTATGGAGGATAAGAACACTGCAAGAAGAACATCTAAGGACAACGAGTCGTGTGGAAATGTAATACCAGACTTGGCTAACTATCAATCAGAACTCCTATAGCTTGTAGTACAATACAAGATACTCCCAACCTATAGTGTTTCAATTGACGTACAAAGCAGGATACTCTCAGTCGAGATTAGCCAATTCTAGTATCGATCTTCTCTCCTAAAGGGTACAAGGTCAAGTAGACTCCTATAAATCATAGTACAATGCAAGATACTCCCAATTTATTGTGTCGCAAGTCAAGTCAATCAATCAATATCAAGGTAGAAGAATCTGCTATAGGTCGTAGTACAATGTAAGATACTCCCAATCTATAGTATCGCAAGTCAAGTCAATCAATCAATATCAAGGTAGAAGAATCTGCTATAGGTCGTAGTACAATGTAAGATACTCACAATCTATAGTATGTCTCAACTGTAGTACAATGCAAGATACTCCCAGTCAAGAATGGTTAAATCAAGAATAAGATATAGAAACTGACAACTCAATCACGAGATAAGGTAACACGAAAAGACCAATAATCAAGCAATGTCGAATATCCTATACGTGCACGTAAATCTAGAAAAAAGTAAAACAGTCGATGACAAACCAATCACAATATGAAAAACAGGTAACCATATGAAATAAGTATAATAGAAAGAAAATAATATAAACACTGCATATGTTCGACAAGGTATACTTGTCTGAGGGTTGCACGGAGAACCAACAATATATCACCAATCATCAAGTCAGAAAGTCCAAGTCTCACAACTGCCTCCAGAAGCTGTAATAGATGTTACCAACGTTTCCAGATTAATCAAATTATCTAGGATAGCCTGTCCTTAAGTCCAATTCTGGAAACAGGGGCAAAACGATAATTTTGGGTCAAAACGGTGTCCACCGTTGGATCCGCTTTGCACCGAAAAGGATGCCAGAGTCAATGGTCTCTAAAGTCGTCAAACTACATGTCTACAGATTCTTTTTGATGATATGAACCCAACGATATGTCTAATTTTGGATTCCGGCAGGCCTTGCACAAAATCGTTCGTTGAATCGGATCATGGGGCCCACAAAACGGCGATCCGATCAACTGACTCAGAATCGGACCAAACTTGGCATACAGAACTAGAAAAATGATACGGTCCTGCTGGCATAAGTTTCGTCTCGATCTGACGAACGTGCACAAAGTAATTGGAAAATTTGCACAGAGGCCGATACGGTAAATTTCGACGGATACGCATCAAATTCGTCGCGCACACGCGACCAATTTAAATTTCGTCAAAGTCCACATGTCCACAAAGCCGATACGCATCTTTCGATGCTTTCGGTTCGCGACCACGTCGCCCGGATTGGCGGGATGAACGTCGTATCGAAGGTTTTCATGATTTTTCTACAATTTTCAAAACATATTTTTTGTTACTTTAGGAAATCGATTTCTCGGTGTATAGCCATCGAAATTGACTTCTGTAAATTGGGTTATGTAGCCCTAGGTATTGTCTAGACTGTCTTTAAGTTGATTTTGGAAATTTCTAGTATTGGGTTCAGAATTTTGCTTCGAAAACAGGGGTTGGGGCCGGGTTTACTGTCCTGTGTTTGGACAGTTTCCACTCGACTTCGCGTCGATCTCCTCGATAGGTTGATGGACTTGATCCTAAACTTTTTACTGATATGTCAATGTGGCTATGTAGTCTTCCATTGGGAGTTTATAGTTTCAAAAGTAATCGAGTAAACAGGGAGAAAATCACATGAGAATATGGTACCTGGGGGGGGTCGGCTCTGTGGCTGCTGTCGTTTTGTTGCACGCCACCGCGGTCTTGGCCGGTAACCGGCGGCTGCGCCGCGACGAGAAGGCTCGCCTGGGTGGCAGGGTAGTCGTGGGGGTGTCGACGTGTGAAGGGTTGTTAGGGTTTCGGAGGATTTCTCACTCCTCTCTCGCGTAGTATATATGGCTGTGCACGAAATCAGGTCTGGGAGGAGTACTGTTCACGTGAACAATACTCCGATTTCTTTTTCTTTTTCTTTTTCTTTTTCTATTTATTTATAAATATATATCTATTTTTTTTATATCTATATATATGTATATATCTATATATACACCTATAAATCTCCAAAAATTCAAAATCAAATCTAAGTATTATATATATATATATATATATATATATATATATATATATATATATATATATATATATATATATATATATATATATATTGTAACTCCATGAATCATATTTAGTGAATTTTGGGATTTTTTCTAATTTTCCTTGAATTTAAGATTGTTTCTTACGAAAACCTAATTTCGATTGAATAAGTAAATTTGATTTTCTATTAAAACAATTAATCCCATTTTTAACCTGATTTTTATTTATTATTGGTTGATGTGATTTATTGAAATTTTGATGGATATGATTGGGTTTTGATATTTTAGCATTGGTTATTATCCTTGTATGGTAATAAGCTATTATTTAAGGGAATAACTAATTCTGATTTCCTGTTAACTTTAGTTGGCAGGAGTAGTTTAACTAAATTAGTGGTTAGTTATTTAGTTAGCTTTAATTTATTGACTAATTAGTTAATTGGTTAGCTATTAACTTAACATGTAATTAGTTGAGAGTAACTAATTTCAATTTAAAAATCTGTTGAAATTTTTTGGAGGGAAAATCTGATTTTCGAAGTCTGTTTTTGAGAGTATTTGAATTTTGAAATTCTGTTTTAAAAACTGTTTTTTAATTTTTGTTTTGAAAACTGTGAAATATTTGAATATTTGAAAATCTGTTTTATTTTTGAAATCTGTTGAATGTTAGAGAATAACTAGTTTCTGAAATCTGTTATTATTTTGAATTTTGAAAATCAGTTACTAACTATTTACTAAAGACCCTCAGATCTACAATTAATTACAATCCTGCCACTCATTCATGCACACACACGCACACATATTATTATTTTATTATTTAAAGGCACACAGTTCAATGCAATTATGACATTTCTGACACAGCCTCTCTCTACTTTCTCTCTCTACTCTCTCTCTATACTGACACACTCTCTCTCATCTCTCTGGCCATCCCCGGCCGAGAACCAACCACCATCACTGGAGCTCCGCCTCATTTGCAGCGTCGCCTCGACTGCAGAGTTGTTCTCGAAGATCGTGCTGACCCTTCGGGAGACGCGTCACTGCTTTGAGCAGTGTGCCGGCCCATCGAGCAGAGAGCTAGCCGAGAACCGAGGAGCCACCTCGAGGAGCACGCCACCGCCGTCGATCAGTGTCTCGTCGACCGCCGATCGGACTTCCTCGACCAGGCAATCATCACCGCTGACCGCCGCTCGTCTTCGTCCTCACATCTCGAGCGGAGCCCAGATCTCGTGCGTCGAGCCTTTCCGCCGACCGACAGTGACTCACCGACCGGATCCGCCACTCATAGTCACCTCCTCGTGGTTTGTGCCCCGACGTTTCACCATCCGAGCCGACGAAGTCACCGCTCTCGTCGACTACCGAAGACGACGTCTCGCCGAACGTCGACTGCTCGCCGCTGCAGCTAGCACCGCTGCCGTGGCCACAGAGTTCTCCGCCTCGCAGAGCACGCCGCCGCGCCTGGATCCGTCACCGACACCGAGGATCGACATCCCCGACCGGCTGGTGAGACTCCGACTTGATCTTCTCGAACCCCCTTCTTGCTCTTCATAGTCTTTCTTGTTTCTTGAGTTAGGGTTTTCTAAAGAGTGAAGAGTAGGATCTTAGGGTTAGGTTTTCGTAGGCGGGAGGATGAAGAAGATGGGACTGTGGAAAATCTTCGGGTTAGGGTTCCTTTCGAGTAGATGGACTAGGCTGAGGAAATAGAGAGTTCCTGAGATTAGGGTTCCGACTGAGAGCTGGGAAGGAGAAGCTTAGGGATTAGGGTTCTCTGGAGGAAGAAGACGAAGGAAAGAAGACGAAGGGAAGCTCTGTCGGCTGAAATGAATTAGAAATGGGAGGTGAGAGAATGGTAAGAGATTTATGTTAGGGTTGGTTGAATGGGCCGGGTCTTGTGGGCTCAAGAGAATGAAATAAATATAGAAATTGTGTTTAAGTTTAAAACCTGATTATTTTGGGACTTGTGGGCCAGTATTGTGGGCCGGGTCTGGAGTAGAGTTATGGACCAAATTTTGAAGGGTTATTTAGTTAATTTAGCAGCAACAGTATTTGAGTTGGGTTGTGCTTGACATATAGGCCGATTTGGGTTTGTAGACTGGGCTGGAAATTATGATGTTAATTTAGCATAGCAGAATCTAGGTCTGTGGTCTGGGGCTGGTAGATTTGTTTAGTAGGTTGACTAAATGCTTGGGCTAGATTTTGAATAGTAAATATTGCTATTATCATTATTAATATTCTTATCAATTTTAATTGAGGATATGTTTAGTGATTCCTAAAATATTATAGTGTATCAATTGCTAATATTAGATAATATAGTATATTATAAATGATTTAAATAGTAAGTATTTTCTAAAAATGTTTCTTTTGCTAAAAATATTTATATAAATACTTTATTCTATGACAAGTGGTTCCTTTTGTTAAACATAGTTTAAATTATCTTACTAGTAATTATTTGGATTAAACTATATTATACTTTTTGAAAATATGGTTTAAAAGCAAGTTTCTATGTAGTAGACTAGTAGATGTATTTATCTAGTTAAAAACTATTTTTCCATAAAGAATATTAAATTATTTAATAAGTAAATGGTTTATAAATATTTAACTAGTTAGTTTTCTAGCTAATTGTAATGCCTTTAAAACCCTAACAAAATTGTACAACTACCAGGTGATCACTTACAACCATGCAGTACTACTCTCGTGCTTCCAAGGCGAGGCAAGTACACCGAATCGACTTGTACTTTATTTTTTTGTCTTACATTCCTGTGCCATGTTCTCATATTGGACACGAGATACACACGATTGTCTTGTACTACTGTTCATTGCTTGTGAGTCATTGTTTATTGCGGGGATTGGGGGAAATATTAGCTTTTGTGTGACCACACCCAACATAGGTATTGTGGATAGCCTAATTGTACACTTCACGTACGATGAGCCGGACCTTGTAGAATTGATTGACTCATTGACTCATTGATTGATTGTGGTCCTAAGCCGGTCACACATTAGTTTAATATTTCAAATTGTCACACTTGCATATTGATTGTCGTGTTCATTGCCTTGTACATTGATAGCCGTGTTCATTGTCTAACATATTGATTGTCGTCCATTGCCTGCAGTTTTATATTTCATTTCTGGTACCGTAGTTTCACTTTCATTTATGTTATTCTGGTTTCATCTTGTATTCTGTACTACAGATTATATTGTATATTATCTTGTCGGGGTTGTACTTTGCTCTTTTCCTGACAGGATACGTTGCAGGTGAGCTTGAGGCCACATGGAGTATGTGATTGCATTGGATATTGCAGCTTTTACTTTATTTTATTTTCTGGAGATTGTATTTTGGATATTCATTATTGTATATTTATTTTATTTGATCGGATTTGTCTCCGGCTGATTTTGTACTAAAATGACTTGATGGATATTGGTGATCATTCTGGAAATGTTATAAAAGCTGTGTTTGTTTACATTACATTGTGACTTGGAGTTTTTCTTAGTATTGTACATCTTACTTCGTCGTATCCTTCGACGAAGGCTGGGCGTGTCTGACGCGTGTCCGACTCGTGTCACGCCCCGATTTCCATAAATATAAATTTGGAGCGTGGTACATCTCCAGGCTACGCACTTATACGATACAACACGTGCCGTACTTGCGATTGTCGCCTGTAAGGTCAGAGATAAAATATAGGTACCGAAAAAATAACTAACTAATTCACTTCCAAAATGTCATTATCCAAAATGTTACTACTTCCACTTCCAAGAGTTCCATAATTATACATCACATATCCACTACTACGTCTTATCATTAATTATACAAGTCATATCCAATACTAAATCTTATCATTAACAAAAGTCTTCCAAGGATGCAGTCACTCGTAGAGATCCTTTTCAGCATACTGATCATCTGGAATCTCCTCCACACCTAGTGAACAAAACTTGGTCGTCAATACGATGAGCAAGCTCTCGGTCAAGGAAAGAAAGTAAGCAAGAAGAATAATGATGCCAAATATAAAATAGAAGACATTCACCCAAATATCTTGAGCATCAACTAGAGTAAATGATACAGTCAGGTGCCAAAGTCGAGTAAGGTCCGAAGATGTGATTAAAACTAATAGAGCCAATACTAGACTTAATGAAAATGCATTGTTTAGAGAAACCCTTTGGATCACACACACCTAGTATCTCGGCAATAATCCCATTTGCCCGGGATCAGGATTATATTAAATGGGCGGTGCTTAGACTTTATCCGTCCCATTAGTATCAAGCATCACATATTTATGCGATATAAACTAATAACACCTGAATCATTTTCCGGTTTCCCAGAATCAAGTGTTAAAACAATTGTCGTATGACTTGAAATTTTCCAAGAATATCGGAACAAGCTACATTGGATATTACAGAGCCGAATTCGAGAATTCGGAATCCAATTGATACAGAAAAATATGAAACAGGAAGTGTGCTAAGCCACACCCCGACAGACCCGTCTGGCCAAACGAGTGCCGGTAAAAGGAACTGATCAGTTTTAAACTAGTAGTATTGCAATAAATTCGATGGTGTGATCCAACTAGCTTTCTCTCCAATCCCGATGCAACTACTCTAAGTGATCCATTTAATTATATCGAGCTCTAAATGCAACTTATCGTCATGTGATGGAATCACATGACAGAATATATATATGGGAAAGAAGGAGAACCTAAAACTTTGTAAATTAACTAACTCTGAAATTTCTAAGAATTTTCGGCAGAGTTTTCTTTGTTTTTCTTGAACCGAAAATTCTACAATAAGCACATATAACAACATAAAACCCGGGTACGCCGACCCCTTCGGTGGAGCAACCCTCAACACCGGAACCACGCAATATATTCAATTAACAAAAGAAAGTAACTTACAATCATTCCCAAAGATGGATAAATTCAAACAAGTATAGGTTCTAACTTTCATTTTCAAGTCAACAACAAGGATTAGAATATCTCTATTCAATATTGTTCGTTGGCATGGAAATTAAGGATTTTAAAGCAACAATCTCTTTACCAATAGAAAGGGCCTGTGCAAATATAGGGGATAATGTGGTTCGAAAATTGACTGGTCGTGCATTCATAACTTAATAATCCTATTATTACTTGAACACGCTAAGAATCACATTCACATTTTGTATAAACGGAAACTTTGTTAAAAGATACAACTTAAGTAGCAAAAATATAAATTTGTGTCTTTATACTTCTCTAACTCACACGTTATATATATATGTATATCCATAGGTATGTTGTAAGTCCTTTCTAACATAGCCTTTAGTTTGGATATTCAATATATATATATATATATATATATATATATATATATATATATATATATATATATATATATATATATATATATATATATATATATTTTTTTTTTTTTTTTTTTTTTTTTTTTTTCAATTCACAACAAGCTCTAGGTTGGAACGATATAAACCATGGACGTAGAGATATCGAAGTTCTCTACTAAAAATTATATTGATACCATTCAAAATAATTTATACAAGTAAACTACTTGCTTGAGGGAAGATCTTAATTCAACCTACAACAAGTTTCCACATATTCTAGATTATGTAGTCTTACAAAAGAGTATATATATATATATATATTATATATATATATATATATATATATATATAAGGATACGTATATATATTCATATATATATATATTTTATGTTCAAAATTTTACTACAGTTAATTACTTCTTGACACATCCAAGGATTTTCCATATAACCTCAAACATGCATTAATGTCACTAGAACAACTACAAGTAAAAATCTTGAAACATGAGAATTCAAAAAAAAAAAAAAGAGAGGTTGAAGAATGGTAGAGAGCTTGCCTTGGGTTTTGAGAGGTTTTTGGAACAATTAAAACTCCAAAATTTAACCCTACAATTTAGAAGCACAATATATATATATATATATATATATATATATATATATATATATATATATATATATATATATATATATATATATATATATATAATCAAGTTAGGATCAACTAAGGAAAGGAGTTTAGTAAAAGGGAAAGAAAAATAAAGGAATTAATACCTAATTCTTTTTCTTGGAAAATTTGGAGAAGAAAGGAAGTTGAAGGAAGAAGAAGAAGAAGGTGTTGGAGAGAGGAGAGAGAGTGAAGGGGGGGGGGGGGGAGTGTTGATATATATATATTTTTTCTTTCTTTCCTCCATTCCCTCCATGTTTGACACATGGCCATTCATGAAGCTTCCCAACCACCATCTAATGACAAGTGTCCCATAAAAATTGAAATTGCAAAGTTGGTTGGAGGGTTTGGATGTAAAAGGGTTTATTATTGCATGATGCAATAATAAAAGTTGGGGAGTTAAACTTACAAGTTGGTTTTTCTATTTATAAAAAAATAGATATTATATATATATATATATATATATATATATATATATATATATATATATATATATATATATATATATATATATATACATGGGAATTTATTCTTTGTATAAAGAATTTATTTATTTAATTTTTTTTTAAACTATGACACTCTACCCACCTTAATTAAATTCCGTCCTCGAAATTTAAGAAAACACACGCAGGGTCAGGAAAAAACTAGGGTACCTTAATCGACGAAGAGGTATGGATATTGTTGCCGCATGTCGTCCTCCTTCTCCCACGTAGATTCGCCAGGGAAGTCCTTGTTCCATGAAACTCGAACCAAGGATACTGTCTTATTCCTGAGAACCTTCTGCATTCGATCCATGATCTCTACCGGCTTCTGCTGTATGCGCAGAGTTGGACCCATTGTTATCTCAGAATGGTCAAGTATGTGTCTAGTATATGGCACGTAATTTCTAAGTTGAGAAACATGAAAGACATTATGAACTCCTTCAAGTGAAGGTGGTAAGGCCAGTCGGTAAGCTACATCTCCGACTCTTTCCAAAACATCAAATGGGCCTATATACCTTGGGCTCAACTTCCCTCTTGTTCCAAATCTGATAGTTCCCCGGGTTGGTAAGATTTTTAGAAATACATGATCACCAGCTTTGAACTCGAGGATCCTTCTATGTTTATCTGCCCACATCTTATGTCTGTCTTGAGCAGCCTGAAGGTGACTTCGAATTGCCTTAACCTTGTCCACAGTTTGTGTAACCAGCTCTGGCCCCAACAGTTGACGCTCCCCTATGTCACTCCAACATATTGAAGATCGGCACTTCCTTCCATACAAAGCTTCAAATGGAGCCATCTTGATACTGGACTGGTAGCTATTGTTATAAGAGAATTCTATCAAATGAATATGATCATCCCAAGATCCTCCGAAGTCTAGGGTACATGCCCTCAACATATCTTCCAGGATCTGAATTGTTATCTCAGACTGACCATCGGTCTGTGGATGGTAAGCTGAACTGAACTTTAGGTGAGTGCCGAGACTATCTTGCAAACTTTTCCAAAATTTGGAGGTAAACCGAGTATCTCTGTCTGAGACGATACTCACTGGTACTCCGTACTGACTAACAATATTCTTTATATACATATCTGCTAGGAGTTCGGTAGATTGACCGACTCGAAATGGCAGAAACTTTGCAGACTTTGTTAGTCTATCCACAATCATTTAAATAGCATTGTTACTTCTTTTTGTTCTTGGTAGTCCAGATACAAAATCCATCGTTATGTGTTCCCACTTCCACTCAGGTATAGGTAAAGGTTATAGAAGTCCAGGGTCCTTGGATGTTCAGCCTTTACTTGTTGACATATTAAACACTTTGAGACAAATTTGGCGATCTCGTGCTTCATCCCGTGCCACCAGAAATTCTGCTTCAGGTCCTAGTACATTTTTGTACTCCCAGGATGAATGGAGTATTGTGAGCTGTGAGCTTCAGACATCACCTCTGTCCTGAGTTCTCCACTAGGTACACATAAACGACTTCCAAATCTTAAGGAACCATTTGCATGCTTAACCAAACCAGTTTGTAACCCAGATTCAGTTTGTTTCCATAGCTTCTGCAGTTTCACATCATCCTTTTGAGCCTCTTTAATTCTTTCGATTAAGGATGATTGCAGCTCCAAACTTGCCCATACTCCATCTGCCACTGGATAGATTACTTCGATCCCCATCTTTCTTAGATCTTCTAATATTTCCTTGGGTGTGTTCAGGAAGAAAGCTACTGGTCTTCTGCTCAAGGTGTCAGCCACCTTATTTGCTTTGCCCGGATGATATTCCAATTTCATATCGATGTTTTTAAGCAGTTCTAACCATCTCCGTTGTCTCATGTTCAATTCCTTTTGAGTGAGTACATATTTCAAGCTCTTATGATCTGTATATATATTAATTTGTTCCCCGTATAAATAGTGTCTCCATAGCTTCAAAGCGAAGACAACGGCTGCTAATTCCAGATCATGAGTTGGATAGTTCCTTTCATGAGTTTTCAATTGACGAGAAGCATAAGCGATTACCCTTCCATGCTGCATCAGGACACAGCCTAGTCCTTTTCCAGAAGCATCGCTATAGATTTCATAACCTCCCGAGCCTGAAGGTAAGGCTAACACTGGTGCTGTAATAAGTCGCTCCTTCAGTTCTTCAAATGCAGCTTGGCATTTATCAGTCCAAATAAACTTTTCATCCTTCCGAGTCAATCGAGTAAGTGGCTCGACAATTCTGGAAAAATTCTCCACAAATCTTCTATAATATCTAGCTAGTCCGATAAAGCTTCGAATTTCCGCAATATTCTTGGGAGTAGGCCATGATTTTACAGCTTCTATCTTTTTGGGATCCACCGATATCCCTTCTCCGCTAACTATATGTCCCAGGAAAGAAATTTGGTCCAACCAGAATTCACACTTGCTTAACTTACCATACAACTTCTCTTGTCGTAGAGTTTCAAGTACTATTCTCAAATATTCTTCGTGTTCCTTTTCATTCTTTGAATAGACTAATATATCATCAATAAACACTATTACAAATTTGTCCAAGTATTTATAAAATACTCTATTCATCAGATCCATAAATATAGCCGGAGCATTAGTTAGCCCAAAAGGCATAACTTGAAACTCATAGTGTCCATAACGGGTCCTGAAGGCAGTCTTCGGTATATCTTCCTTTCTGACTTTGACCTGATGATACCCTGATCTGAGAGATCTATTTTTGAAAATACAGTTGCTCCTCCGATTTGGTCAAACAACTCATCAATCCTTGGTAATGGATATTTGTTCTTAATAGTTACTTCATTTAGTGCTCTATAATCAATCACCAGCCTTAGACTTCCATCCTTCTTCTTCACGAATAACACAGGTGCTCCCCAAGGAGATCCACTAGGTCTAATGAATTCTTTAGCCAATAACTCCTTAATTTGTTTACTTAATTCAGCTAGTTCTTCCTTAGTCATGGGATAAACCTTCTTTGCAATAGGTGGAGAACCTGGAATCAAATCAATATAAAATTCCACAGCTCTGTCAGGGGGTATGCCAGGTAATTCATCAGGGAACACATCTTTGAATTCGGCTACGACCTTGGGCCATTCAATTACTTCTTGATGCTGGAAATTTCTTCATGATGTTTGTTCAAATCTTTCTAATTCTTTTTCATCAAATTCTTTCTGATCTCTCACGAATTCATGTATTTCGCTATCGGATAAGGAAAATTGAACTTTTCCTTGGCCACAATCTATAATTGCAGATGTTGAGATCAACCAATCCATTCCAAATACTACATCATAATTGTTCATAGGGAAAACTAACAATTTAGCTTGGAAGCTTCCTCCTCCCATTTTGATGGGACAGCTTCGACATATCCGGCTTACTTCTACCACCCCATTACCGGTAAGGATTCTTAACTTTTTGATCAGGGGTTGAGTTAATATATCATATTTAGATACAAAAGATGATGATATAAAGGAATGTGTAGCTCCAGAATCAAATAAGACAAATGCAGGTCAAGTTATAAGGGATAGGATATAGGTTTAGGGGCTTGATACTGGTTGTACATGAATATCTTGGACTTATCGGATTTACCTAGGAGAGGAAGAATGATAAACTTGAAAGTTTAATAAAGGATTAAAGATGCATTTTACTAAATTTCAAGAATCTTGTGGCTAAAGTTATTATTATTGATTCATTCTTTTGATTAGGAGTTACTTATATGAGGATTCATGGATGCAGGAATGGGACGATTCCTACGATCTATTTACTGGGATGGTAGTGAACGCACCATGTATGGGTATGGACAGGGAGCTAGGAAGAGCTGGAACGTTCCTGACTGACCTGACCTCCCAGTGTGTGGGCTCTACTATAGATTCCTACGCCCGGTCATTAGGGAGGTCGAGGATGGAGCTGAGGTGTACCATGAATCGTAAGTACGTTTTAGGTATTTTCCTTAGGGGTAATGTGCGAGCACAACCTGAGATTACCAATTACAAGGGGACTATGGAGGAATGGATTGATGATAACCCTTATGTGACTATCCTTACGGTAGAGGACGATATTTGGCTGAAGCAAGGATGTTGGTGAAAAAGAAGGGGTCCTTGCTCTACTGTACCATATTTTGTTAAGCATCAGACTTGTGGATATATGTATGTATATGGTTAGAGCCTAGGAGGGGCCATCCTTTTGTCTGTCGTATTTCATTTTGTTTCACGACAGATATGTATATATATGTATATATATATAGTTTTGTATGATGATAGAAGATTAGTTAGTGCTAATCTTGTATATATATGACCCTTATGGAAACATATTGTACTTAGTATCCTTCTGAAATGAATGAAAATATGCTCATTTTGTATCTATCTGATTTGCAATTGATCTTAGTTTTGCAAATTTTCCTTCCTCCTGTAGTAGTTTAGTCACCCACCTACCTTTCATCCTCATGTTAAGAATTTTATATTCTTAATATTCAGGATCATGTCTACATCACCAGATCCTAACACACTAGCAACCGCATCAGCTACCTCTGAGTTACAGAATACCGATGTCCTTGAACTCTTCAGGCAATTCATGGAGACCAATGCCCAACAGGTTCAGATAGCTCAAGCCACTTCAACAAGACTTTTTGAAAGACTTGAGGTTCCCAAAGCCCCAAAGACTGGGGATCTTTCAGATTTATGAAAGGTCAACCCTCCAGAATTTAAGGGAACCGAAACCACATTAGAAGCAGCACAATGGCTAAGGAGCACCGAAGGATTGTTGAAAGGTGCCAAAGTCGCGCCAGAGGACGTAATGTCTTTAGTAAGAATTCAACTAAAGGATGTGGCCGAGTACTGGTGGAGTTCAATACATCCAGAAGAATCCAATGAAACGGTGCTTTGGGAAGAATTCAAGAAAAGGTTTGAAGAAAGATTCTTTCCTATGAGCGCCAAGCTGGAGCTTGAAAGGAAGTTCACTTACTTAAAGCAGAACAAGAGTTCGGTAGATGAGTATTCAGCAGAATTCACGAGGCTCGGCAGATTTGCCCCGTACCTGGTACCCGACGAAATTAAGAAGATAAGCCGATTTCGGGAAGGACTAAATAACCAATTGAAGATGAGTGTAGCACCATACGCATGCACCACTTATGCGCAGGTAGTAGAGGCTGCCAGGGACCAGGAACGGATGCAAAATGACGAGGATAATGCCAAGTCGGGGGGACAGAAGCAAAACCTGGAGGCTATCACTGTCCAGTCAAGGAATCAGGGACAAGCTCAACAGAAGCAGATCCAAACCGGACAAAATAAGAATCGCCAGAGTTGTAATTACTGTGGGAAGCCAGGGCACACGAAAAATGATTGCAGAAAGCTTCAGGGCAGGTACCTCAGATGTGGGTTATCTGAACATCAGATGCGTCAGTGTCCTCGTCACACCATCAACAATATAAATGGACCAAGGAATGCTAACCAAGGTGGGCCCAGGCAGCAAGCACAAGGAAATCAACAGAGGCCAGCATTACCACCCCAAGCGCACCAGTTCCATCAGGTGCAAAATACGGGTCTGAATAACTACAACAAGAAAAAAGACGTGTCATGCCCCGACTTCCATAAATATAAATTTGGAGTGTGGTACATCTCCAGGCTGCGCACTTATACGATACAACACGTGCCGTACTTGCGATTGTCGCCTGTAAGGTCAGAGATAAAATATAGGTACAGGAAAAATAACTAACTAATTCACTTCCAAAATGTCATTATCCAAAATGTTACTACTTCCACTTCCAAGAGTTCCATAATTATACATCACATATCCACTACTACGTGTTATCATTAATTATACAAGTCATATGCAATACTAAATCTTATCATTAACAAAAGTCTTCCAAGGATGCAGTCACTTATAGAGATCCTTTTCAGCATACCGATCATCTGGAATCTCCTCCACACCTAGTGAACAAAACTAGGTCGTCAATACGACGAGCAAGCTCTCGGTCAAAGAAAGAAAGTAAGACAAGAATAATAATGACGCCAAAATATAAAATAGAAGACATTCACCCAAATATCTTGAACATCAACTAGAATAAATGATACAGTCAGGTGCCAGAGTCAAGTAAGGTCCGAAGATGTGATTAAAACTAATAGAGCCAATACTTGACTTAATGAAAATGCATTGTTTAGAGAAACCCTTTGGATCACACACACCTTGTATCTCGGCAATAATTCCATTTGCCCGGGATCAGGATTATACTAAATGGGCGGTGCTTAGACTTTATCCGTCCCATTAGTATCAAGCATCACATATTTATACGATATAAACTAATAACACCTGAATTATTTTTCGGTTTCCCAGAATCAAGTGTTAAAACTGTAGGAACAAAATCGTAAAGCAGAATACTCTAGAGGAGGGGTGAATAGAGTTGGTAGCGGAATAATGCTAATTAAAAAATGTTAGCAGCAAGATCACATAATAATAATTACAACTAAATAATGTAAAGGCAGAGATAAGAAAGCAAACGCAAAGACAGCGGTGTATACTGGATTCCCTCTGTTGAGGACTAGTCCAGTCGGTAGTGTAGAAGCATGGAATTTCACGATCAGAAATCCTATGCGCCAAACACTACATGCGCCAGGAAGCTCAGACAGAGTACTTGACACAGCAAAACAAAAGTATGGACATTAAATGAGGATTTTTATTTACATATAAAAGTCTATTACAAGGTTGTACAAAGAAAAATTTCTACAAAGAAAAAATCCTAAGTCTACAGCTCGGCGCAGCAATCGTCATGCGCCCTCAAACAGGTGCATCCCACCATGCGCTCTCAGTCAGGCGCATCCCTTCAGCAGCTCAGTTATGTGCATCCTCAGTTATGTGTATCCCTTCAGCAGCTCAGTTATGTGCCACCCTTCTAGCCAGGCTCATCTAATGCTTCGACTAATGAAGCATTTATTGAGCAGAGCGAGGGTGGCAATCAACCCTCTAGCTGGAGGAGGAGCTCCCCAAACCGAGGAAGAAAAGAGCACCGCAAATGAAACCGCGGCTAAAGGAGCAGCTTTCAACACAACCAGAATGGGCAACACCCACTCCGACAGAAGAAAGAGCCTCCGAAGACGCAGTACCGCCATTCCGATCTGCGGCTCTTCCAGCATAACAGAGACGAGGCTCGTGCATCCCGATCTTTGGATGCAACAGGCACCTTCTGCCTGCCTCGAAAGCCCTCGACTCTGACTTTTGGATGTAACAGTCACCTTCAAGTGCATCAATGAAGACAATAAGTCGCATCTTCACCCTCGGGAGCATCTCATCAACAGAATGCACTCGAGTAAACAAATTCATTTCGGAAGAACGTGAGAGAACGAGAAGCAAACTCTCTCCATGCCACTATTTATAGGCCGGACAAATCAAACCCATGTGCCAAGTGGATGGCTCTCCGAATCCCGTGTAATGAATTTGCATTAAATGGATGAACCAGACGCTTCGAATTCAGCCAAGTCAAAAATGGCTATTTAAAGCACTCAAAGAACGGAACAGTCGTACCAAAAGACGTGTCACGCGAAGCCGATGTGCCGGTCAGACCGCGCATCACACAAACGCGTCTCTCAGCCCCAAGCGCTTCACAAGCATGCGCCCCCATGCGGCCCCATGCGCCTCGTGGGATGCCGATCGATGTGCCCACTCCAACAGTCCATCAGCTGTCAAAAACATTAAATGGTGAAGTCTGACAGAGTTGGCAGCACGCCTCTCGAGGACTGAACAGTTGACAGCTTTTTTCAGAAAACGAAGTGTCGCCAACGTCAGCATCATCATTACTCTTCTCCGACGGTTACAGCCAGGTGGCCGTCCAACCACTCGCATGCACCTCCGCGGCCATGCGCCCAAAGTTCTGCGTACGCCTCAAAAGCCATGCGTTTCAGACTTTCTCTCTGATCCCTAAAGACAGAAGTAAAGTCACTACCGAAGCTCTGCATGCGCCTCAAAAGCCATGCATCCCAGACTTTTCTCTGATCCCAAAAGACAGAAGTAAAGTCACTACTGAAGCTTCGCATGCGCCTCAAAAGCCATGTGCCTCGAATAGTTCGTAACTTCCAAAGATTATGAGCCAGAGTCTCCACATGCTTCCCACCCCAGGCGCATCCTATCAGATCACTCTCCACCAAATTCGAGATCTCCGAGCCATGGGCCGATGATACGTGTCCTTTGACTCGATTCACCCAAGATCTCAGCAACAGAAAAATCCACTTCTCTGCTACGTGCCGGCCCACAACAGCAATATGAAGAATTCAACCCCTCAATCAGGGCGCATCGTCCATGCGCCTCCATCAGCAATCTCCATGTGGTATCCCCGTATCCAGGCGCATCTGAAATATGCGCGCATGAGCAGCCAGCCTGCAAAACTATAAATAGAGGGATCATTTCCTTCTTCCACACACACACAGACGAACATACATAGACAGACAGAGACATCGCACAACCAGAGAGGCAGATACAGACACTCAACGTCTTCCTCCTCTCAGCAAGCTCCAGCACCCAGAGCAATCTAAACCTTCAGAGAACCGATAACCGTCGTCAGATCGTCAACGGAGTCAACGCATTACCACTCGCTCCATCGGCACAAGGGACCCAGATAAACAAAAGTGTACTCCTAGGACTACGTCTAAGTCCTATATTGTAACACTGTTCTGTTTGTATTGAAATTTGCAATCAAAAGATTTTAATGGCAAACAAGCTGGCGACTCTGCTGGGGACCTCTTTCTCCTCTACCGAGAAAGCTGTGTCATAATCCGACGATGTGAAGGTGGGCTCCTCCCACAAGACGCTGGTCGTACGCCTCAATCAACAGGCGTATGAGGAGTTCATCTCTGAAGGCAGTGCGAATCCTTCGAAGCGGCTGCCAAAGCCGAAAAAGACCCGTCGAGTCTGGGTGCGCAAGGTCGACGCCTCTGGCACCACCACCGAAGGAGATGCGCCGATCCAGCCTTCCCTTCCTGCTGACGTCCTCAGCAACCAAGATGCGCCCACCGGTGCAGCGTATCTCTCGGAGAAACGTGCGGCTGACCACATTCCCCAGCCATCTCTCTCTCAGGCGAGGAAGATACGTCGACGGAGCAGGGGCGCAGCTAATGCCCCGCGTATCACCTCTGATGCGCCACAGAAGGTCTCTGTCTTTGACAGACTCACTCGCTGTAGTGGCGAGGAGAATTTGGATTCTGAGTACTACACGCCCCAGCGGGCTGGTACGAAGAAATCCAAGGCAGCACCGGCCATGCGCCCCAAACGTGCTATGCCAGCAACAAGCCAGAAGCATGCGCTCACAATCATGCACGCTGCTGATGGTAAGCTGTATAAGGTCGACTCAGGTGCTTCTGCGCCAGAAACGAGCCGACCTTCAAAGTCCTTATCTCACTTGGGCGCACCTGTTGCGTTCGTAACCAAGTCGAGTGAGGCAAACCCAGTGGTCTTGAACTCCCGCGCCCCCTCTGGTTGTGCGTCTGAGGTCCGTTCAAGTCACTTTAAATGTTGTTACCCCACTACTGATCGGAGCGCCTGTTTGGTGTTAGATCAGGGGGCACAGCATTCACTTGACCACCCCGGCGCTTGGCCTTGCCATGCGCCTGAAGGGGGTACGAAGGTGGCATTCTCCTCCAACGATCTGCGTAACGTGATCATTCACAAGCGCCGATCAGGAGATTCGACTGACAAGCACGATGCGCCCCTTACAGGGCACACTTGTGCTGTAGTCACCATCAACTGCTGTTGCAAGGCAGCAGTCCTACCAAGACAGTCGGTGTTCCAGCGGCTGCAATCATCGACACCCCTCCGACGTCGCCTCGGGAAGAAGGTGTCAACAAAAGAAGAGCCAGAGGTTGCTTCACGCAACGTGATCTCTAACTCCTCGTCAGTCCGAAAGGTGACATGCAATTCCTCGTCCTCGTCCAAGAGCCAGTCGAGAAAAACCAAGACGAGTGTCCCGTCCTCCAGAGTGTTCGAAGGCACTCGGGGGAGAAAGAAGATCTTAGAGGAAGCTGGGGGTCGTCAAACCCTTATTGATCCTCCTTCCGAAGACGAAGATGTCCTCCAGAGCACAGCTGGGGTAGATCTCCATCCTGGAGACGAAGTCAGCCTTCCGAACATAGCTGGGGGTAGTCTAGCCCCTGTGGGTCTGTGTCCCGAAGACGAAGAAGTCCTCCAAGGCAGAACTGAGGGTAATCAGGCCCTTGCGGATACTCCTGAAGACGAGGGTGTCCTCCAAAACATAGCTGGGGGTGGCCTAGCCCCTGCGGATCTGAGTCTCGAAGACGAAGAAGTCCTTCAAGACAGAACTGAGGGTAATCAGGCCCTTGCAGATGCTCATGTCGAGAATGTTCTCCAGAACATAGCTGGGGGTGGCCAAGGCGAAGCTCTAGGAGAGGCGACTCCCCTACATGAGAGTGAAGCCGAGAGTGAAGCCTCAACCGATCCATCCACTTCCAGCCGCGTCATGACAGTATACATGGCTGGGGGTGATACCGAGTCTGATGCGCCACCAGCGGACCTCGTCCAGCGCATGGATACCGTGGAGGGAGGACTCAAAACCCTCTCTGCCTCCATACAAACACTGACTCAAGCAGTGTTTGAGATACGGTCAGCTTTGGCCAGGGCGCCTTCTACTGGTCCCGACCCAGGGACCAATGGAGAGTCAAGTGTACCCCCTCAACAGGTATCCTTGGATTCGGATCGCCGCGAAGCCCCTCGGACGTCGGAGCCCTCAAATGCTCAACTCCAGGTGGTACCACCTTCCCCGACTCCCAGCTCCATGGAAGACGTGGTCGAGATAATCAGGGACTTTCGCGAGCGCTTTGAGTCCAAGACGAGACAAGAGGAGCGCCAAAAGATGGGCATCCCCCAACCTTATCCCCTCGAATGGAACAAAGTGGTTTATCCTCCCAAATATAAACTACAAACACTGACGCCATACGACGGGAATGACTCTCCGCGTCGCTATCTGACATATTTCCCGTCTCAGATGGGACATCTTCCGAAGGAGGACGCACTACTCACCAGCATATTTGTCGGGGCACTGAAAGGAGTAGCGTACGACTGGTACTGCAGCCTCCCCGACAATTCCATATCTTCCTTCGACGACTTGACACGCCTTTTCCTCGACCATTTCTACGACGGCGGGAAGGACATGACAATGGCATCTCTCATAGAGATACGCCAGAAGGAGAAGGAAACAGTTCGGGTATTCATCGAACGCTTCCGACAGGCCTGCTTCAAACTGCCCCCGGGCATGCCAGAACATGCACTCCTCTCCTTCTGCAGCATGAACATGCTACCTGCAGTCAAACTCTGGCCCAACTCTACTCCTCCTCTCGACTGGAGTTCCTTGATCATCGAAGCCGAAGTCGCAGAAAAGAAGGCGGCCAATGCTCGCCTTCTGGGAGTCAGTTTCCCCGCCTTTGAAGATAAGGGGAAACGGCCTACAGCCAACAACCCCGGACGAGAGACGAAGGAGAAACAGGCATTGACTGTCAATGCCTCAAAAGGTGCATCAGCGCCTACTCAGAAGCCTCCACTTGCACCATGGCCAAAGGAGGTTTATTCGTTCAACGATGAAGACACCCTGCAACTCTTTGAGATACTGAAGCAGGGTGACAAGATCAAGCTGCCGGACCCGAAGCGTCCCGACGAGGTCGGGAAAGTGGACAATCCGAAGTACTGTCACTACCATCGGTTTGTCGAACACCCAACCAAGGACTGTTACGTCCTCAAAAACTACATCCAGCGTATGATCAATGCGGATGTTATCTCCGTCGACTATGAGGAGAAGACGGTGTCGGCCAACGTGGTGTAACTCCAGTTCGGCACCTTGCCGCCAATTACAACAGAAGATGGCATCGTCCCCATCCCTAAGGCGACAATGGAGGTGGTTAGCTTACCACCTACTCGTGACAACGTAAGTGGACTCATCCCACTCACCACATCTCGGGGAGAGATCTTATGGGTTCACCCTGATCTTGTCTCCGAGGTTACTCAACCGGAGGTACGCCCTACCTCCAAATCTAAAGACAGGAAGATCAAGTCTTGCCGCATGGTCTCTTCCTCTGCGAAAGAGGCACTTCCTGTACAGACGCGTTCACAACAGAACGTCCAACCCGACGAAGCTGCCGTCGAGGTGGTGCCTCCTAGCACCATCCCTGCTGCCCAGGAAGAGGGCCCGTCTAAGCCCTCAGCAGCCAATAAGCAGAAGCATGTAGAGGCCCGCTTCGATAGGCCTCTGCGAAAGGAAAATGCTTCGGGGTTAGCCAAGCCCCACAACTTCGACATACTGGCACAACTGGCCAGTACACCTGTCCGTCTATCTCTGTTTGAGCTCCTTCGTCTTTCCAAAGACACTCGCGAAGCTCTCTGTGAAGCCCTGAAGGATGCTGAGTCCTTCATCAGTCAGGTCAAGCAGCGTCAAGATCTTCCAACTACATGTGCGTACTGTCATTGTGCGGATGAGGTTATCCCCAATATAACCTTCACCCAACAAGACATGCTGCTCAAGCACAACCGACACAACAGGCCGCTGTATTATACAGGGTATATCGGTTCTGTCAAGATGAAGCGAATTCAGATCGATCCGAGGTCTTCCCTCAGCATCATTCCGAAGACGCTGCTCTCAACACTGGGGATCCCAATGTACCGATTGGCGCCTTCCAACACAACAATCAGTGGCTTCAATGCTAGCAAAAGCGAGCCACTGGGCAAGATACGTCTAAAGTGCCATATCGGTAACCTCAGAACCGAGGTGACTTGTTATGTCGTGGACGCCGACGTCAACTACAACCTTCTGTTGGGTCGTCCATGGCTGCATGAGTACATGGTGGTGCCATCTACACTCCACCAATGTATGAAGTACGTGTCCACCAACGACGTCATCCGGACAGAGTTTGTGGACATTGACCCTTTCAAAGGGGTTGAAGCCTACTTCACCGATTCCTTCTTGTACAAGTCACCTTATGAGGAGGAAGCCAATGATGCTGACGACGAAGCAAAAACGGCAGCAGAGCCCGACATGGAGCCTGAGATGACTCCCGCCGCTCCTTTGAAGATCCGACTCAAAGGCAAACCACCTCAGAAGTTGCCTCCCATGAACATCAAGCTACCCGGAAAAGCACCAACTGCTCCTGAAGCTCCCTTGAAGATACGGCTCAAGGGAAAGCCGCCTCAGACATCGGCTCCCCTTGTAGCAAAACTACAAGAGAAGGCACCAATCACTGGAGGCACAGTGGAGGCACCTCTGAAGGTGCGTCTTAAAGGCAAGCCGCCACAATCCAAGCTGCCAGAGAAGGCCCACATAGCCCTCTCGGATCCCGAAATCAAAGCTGTGGTGGACTCTCCCGATCCAACTCCAGTACTCACAGATGAAGAGCTAGGGGAATATATCTCTGCTGATGTAGACGCACCCTCTCTGGACAATGTAATCCCGCGGAATAAAATCTCGTATTTCATCAATAATAGAGTGTCTTTTAATTATTCTAGTCTTCCACATTGGAATGCCATGTATACATTAGATAACGCTCTACGGTCATTGCAAACACAAATAACGATTGTCCATCATGTAAATCGAGTAGTCCCGTTCCAAGGGGTCTGTTCTGTAGTCCCACCGCGGAGTCGAGACGAAGAATCCATCATTTTCAGCAAAGTTGAGCGTCATCAAGACCTCCCGCCATGTAACATCCAGTTTTCTGAAATTGGGATATTTTTGAAAATTTATTATTTTTTATTATTTATTAGTGGTATTTTAGTCATAATATGATTTTTGGGTGATTTTAGTTAAGTTAAACCATTTTCTAAGTCATGACTTATGACTTTGTGATTTACTAGTATAACCCGAGTGTAAACCCTAGAGATTTCATAACCTAGAGACTAACCATGATCATGTGAGCCTATCCATAGGCTTAGAACACCAAATTAGGACTTTTTAGCCTAAAGGGTATTTTGGTAATTTTCTAGGAATTATTTGTATTTATGTGATTTATTATTATTTAATTAGTTGATTAGTGTCATGTTAGCTTCTAACCTAGTTTAGCACTAATCTAGAGGTTAGCTACTAACCTAGAATGCAAAGGGGATAGATATTACTTTTAGTCAATGGGTGGAAATATCTTAGATTACTTTATTAGATATTTTTCCATGAAATCCTCAAAATATCTCAACCTTGGCACCAAAGTCTTTGCTTTCTCCTTGAAGGAAGGTCAAAGACACCCCCCCTTGCCATGGCCGGCCATAGGGCACCCCCCTAGCAGCCACACATTCCTATATAACCCATTGTATCATTCATGAACATCTTTACATGAATTTAATCCTAAAAAAATCACATTCCTTCAAACCTCCACAACTTGGCCATTTTTGATCCAAATCACCTCTAGTTTCTTGCATTGGACTCCTCTACACTAGAGGGTACTAGTTAGGGCCTGCTATCGAGGATTTGAGGAGCTTTGGGCATCACCAAGAGAAGAGGATACCCCCCTACTTGGTATTTTCTTAAGTTTTCACACAAATAGGTAAATACCCTCAAACCATGTTAATATTGTGTTTTCTCTTCATATTTGCATGCATCTAGGTACCAGGGAACTGTAGGTCAAGTTTGGTGAAAAATAGGATTGGTTTGGTGTCCGTATCGGACACGTATCCTAGGCGAGGAAACCTTGATTGATGAAATGCCACAAAGGATTTGTTTTTGTTAAAATATAAAACAAAATATATTTTTGGGTAGCCCGAGACTAGTAGGTTACAACCCTAACTTACTGAGCACGTTTTCGTGCTGTGTCCGTGTCCAAAATGGACACGAACTCACTGCACGAGGCTCGCGTGCGTGCCCTGCTACCACGCTGCTCGTGCTCACTGCACAGAGCACGTCGACACGCCAAAATTGGTGGACACGAGGGGGCAATGTCTGCGAACATGCCCCCAAAATCTCACGACTTCTCGTGTCGTGTCGAGTGGGAAAACTCACTCGCACTGGTCGAGCACATCCTGTGCACGAGTGCACAGACCTCACTGACACGACCTTGTAACTTAGACACGACACAACTTGGACACTGGACCATGATACTAACACATACCCCTAGACCTACCCTACCTACTGACACGAGCACGAGACACAATATTATGTGTGTCGTGTCCACGAGACGCGTGACTCACTGCACGACGCAGTGTAAACAGTGTGTATCAGTCGAGAAAAGTCGACTGATACGGTGTTCGTGCCGTGTCCTGAGGACACGGGGACACCGTGCAGGCTGCCTAACACGTGCACCTACCCTAGGTGAACCTACACACGTGGGCACGAGACCTATGGACACTTATGTCGTGTCCTACACTCGTGTGCACCTCTGCACGATACTGCACAGAGCGCAGTTTACCCGATTTGGAAATTACACGTTTGGACACATTGTGTCGTGTCGTGGTGGACTCATAGGGACACCTACGACACGTACACACCTAGGGGCACGATTACCAACCACTGTATGGGCATCTTAGTTAGGTTTTGGGCTTGAAATCAGGTTTCCCCCTTACCTACACTGTGTTCAGTGATGAACAGTGTTTACTGTGATTTCCAGTTTTCAAAATCCAATTTCAAATTGATTTTGATGTATATATATATATATATGTATATTTATGGGTGTATATATTGTATATACGTAGTATATATGTATGTGTGTGTGTGTAGGTGAGTTTTTAGGGTGTATACATGTATATACATGTGTATATACATGTATGTGTATATGTAGGTGTGTGGGTGTTTTGTGTGTGTTTGTTGGGGACTAGATTCCTGTTCCAGGAAAACTGGAACACCCTTCCCCCCTTCCTGTGACAGCCCCTTCACTCTCTCTCCCACTCTAATTCCCTCTCTCTAATTCTCTCTCTTACTTCTCTCTCTATAAATATGTAGTATATATATGTTTCATATATATATATATATATATATATATATATATATATATATATATATATATATATATATATATATATATATATATATATATATATATATTGTATTAGTTTATATAGTGTGTCATTATATATAATGTGTCTATACATAGATACCTAGGGTATTACATAGGCTATAGGCCTATGTGGTTGTTATATATATATTATATATATATATATATATATATATATATATATATATATATATATATATATATATATATATATATATTTTTTTTTATATAACATATATATATATATATATATATATATATATATATATATATATATATATAAAAAAAAAAAAAAAAAAAAAAAAAAAAAAATATATATATATATATATATATATATATATATATATATATATATAAAAAAAAAAAAAAAAAAAATATATATATATATATATATATATATATATATATATGTTATATAAAAAAAATATATATATATATATATATGTTATATATAGTGAGTATATATATAGTATTTACATATTTGGTTATATTGGTGTATATAGTGGGTATGTATATTGTATATATATATTGTAGATATGTATATATATATATTATGGCCTATGTATATATATATATATATGGTGTAGATAGTGTATGTGTCTATTGTATATATATATATATATATATATATATATATATATATATATATATATATATATATAGATACCTATATGGTATTAGCCTATGGAACTTAGTTGTTAGCCTATGGCTAGTAAGTCTTGATTGACCAATAAGCCTACTAGACCTAGGTTGACTAGAGTGTTTGACTAGAATGTTGACCATTGGTCAAGATTAACCTAATTACCTTGTTGATTAGTCTATGATTGACCAAAACCCTAGTTAGACTAAGGCTTGATCCTATATGGACCCAAGTAACTAGAGTTGACTAGTTTGACCATATTAACTAGTATTTAACTACTAGACCTAGGTTGACCAAAATGTTGACCATAGTTGACCAAAGTCAACTATAGGTCAGACCTTGACCTAATTAACCTAGAAAGGACTTAGAAGGACTTAATGACTAAGGTTTGACTAAACCCTAGATTATTAACTAATTTGGTTAGGTTTGACCTATATGTGAGTGCCCTAAGTATATAAGGGTATTGTGTGACTTGGGTTATATGAATAGTTACCTGTCAATTAAGATATGTATGGGGTTAAGTGAGATACTTAGAGTTGAGTCATGACTTGAGATGGAATATGGGATTAGCTTGAATGTAGGATTAAGGTTGGTATTATATATATATGTATTTATATGTGGTATACTTGTATAGGTATTGGTTATACCTTAACCTTGTGGTGTAGTACCTTAGATAGTCTAGATTGACCTAGCTTGACCATGTTGACTAGTATTTGACTAGTCTGACCATTAATTGACTAAACCCTAGATAACTTAGCTAGTTTGACTAGAATATTGACCAAGAGTTGACTTTAACCTAGATTTGACTAACCTTGACTTGTTTGACCTTGTTTGACTTTATTTGACTCAGTTTGATCCCCTGTGACCTAGTATGACTTCCTGTGACCCAGTTTGACTATTGAGTTGACCAAGAGTTGACTTTTGACCAGATTGACCTAGAATCATGTAGTATGCATTGTATATTTTTACCATTGTGGATACATTATGACTTGTATTGCTCTGATTAGGAGCCATACACCTCTCCTCAGACAGTATATCCTCTTCAGACATTCAGTTATCAGGTGAGTACATTCTCTGACCGTTTCATACTTGTTCAGGCTTTACTTCTCGCTCTAGATTACTTTACTTGATGCTGTCACGTTGGTAACACGGATTGGTACTATATGGATCTTTACATGAGATGTTATCCCCCTCGGGAGCATCGGGTACTTCATGTTACGTGTGTTTCACTTTCATCATGTACTCCTGTGCTTCCATCATGCATGTATACTCATGTGATCATGTACTCTTATGTTCACAGAGCCCTCATATATACTATCATGTGCACCCTTTCATGGGCCCCATGTGATATCATGTATAATAACGTAACTTGTCTCGATCCTTGTGTATTGATTGGGGTAACAGGGGAGTAGAAGTGGACATGTAAATAATTCCAAAGTAGTGTAATCATGTACAAACTCAGTAGTGTAATCATGTATAAATTCTAGCCATTCACATGCCTTGTACTCTACATCACTAGTCACTTATAGTTCTCTATATACAGTAGATATTTTATTACAGCTATCTCTTTTACAGCGTACATTTCCTTTCAGCATTTTCTGTATCTTACTCTATTGTCTGTATCGTATTTCCTAACCTGTTATGAACTGTGTGAGATGTATTGTGCTCATTCCTGTCCTGACTGGACCTGTTGAAAATATTACAGAGGATGAGGATGAGGCCCTGGTGTCTACCTATTATGGAGCAGGACTAGATGATACTTATGTTGTGGACCCTCAGCAGGATCCACCTGCAGCTGAGGATGTTGCCCAGTAGTCTAGGCTAGTTTAGCTAGACAGTCTTTTCTGTATTATCATTTTGTCTCACATTCTGAGTTGTATTTTGAGATGTTGAGATATATAGACTCTTAGACTTATTGTATTATGAGTTGACATTCTGGTGTTATGTTATCCTAGACACTTGGACTTTTTCATCTATTCTACTGTTCTCTTGAGTTACTGTCTATCTATCTATCTTTCATTCTTCTACCCTAGATGTGATTGAGATGTATATTGTTATGTCACCTCCATTCGGAGAGTATAAACTGTACAGGTACTTTTATATTGTTAGATGATTGACCTAGGACAGCGTTTCTACCGCCGACACTGCGACGTAGGCTGGACGTACCCACTTCTCGTGCCCTTACTCTAGGGTGCGGGTCGTGACAAGCCACTCGAGCCAGAACCAGATACCGGCAGAATACAAGTCTATCGGTACACGGACAAGGCAAAGTACCTCATCCAAAAGATGGGTTACGACCTAAAAAGCAACAAAGGCCTGAACTACGGCAAGGGTCGATGTCTTCCTCTCCGGCTTCCAACACCTAAAGGAAAGCCGCAGGACTACTACAACCGGACTCGACGGAGGATAGGCTATGTCACGCCGCCGTCAACTCCAGAGAGTTCGGAGGCAGAAGAAGCAGAACATTCTCATTCGTCTGAAGCATCAACTGGGGATTCCGATACCAGTATTGGCTCGATCTTCAAGAGAGTGCTGTCAGCCAACATAACATCTACTCAACCTCAAGAAGATGAAGGCGAAGACCAAGCGCCGAAATTCCTCGAAGAAGAACCCTGGGCGCAACGCTTAGGAGAACAATGGGAGTCTCGTTTTGAGCTACACGAACCCCCTACCGAAGACGAAGTCGAGCAGATCGACCTTGGGGATGGATCTTCTTCCAAACCCATCTTCATCAGCAAAAGCCTAAAAGGAGAAGACCGGGAGTTTTTAATCCAACTGTCTAAAGAATATATCGATGTCTTCGTCTGGAGCTACGAAGACATGCCAGGACTTGATCCTCAGATCACGATGCATAGGCTCAACATCTTACCCGATGCCAAGCCTATCAAACAACAACAACGACGCTTTCGTCCGGACATCATGAACGCCATCGATCAGGAGGTGGACAAACTTTTGACCAGCGGCTTCATTCGGGAAGAACAATACCCGGATTGGGTAGCCTACGTCGTCCCTGTCACCAAAAAGAATGGAAAGATACGAGTCTGTATCGACTTCAGGGATCTCAATACTGCTTGTCCAAAGGACGAATTCCTACTTCCAATCACCGACGTGATGATCGACAACACATGTGGCTTCGAACGCATGTCTTTCATGGACGGGTATTCGGGCTACAACCAGATCAAGATGTTCCCTGATGACGCAAAACACACGTCATTCAGGACTCCGAAGGTGGTTTTCTGTTACACAGTGATGCCCTTCGGCTTGAAGAACGCCGGTGCGACATACCAACGAGCTATGAGCACCATCTTCCGTCAGCATCTTCGCAAGACAGTCGAATGCTATGTTGACGACATCGCAGTCAAGAGCCGTCTCAAAGGAGACCACCTACAAGACCTGAAGACAGTCTTCGATCTCATGCGGGCGCATCAACTCAAGATGAACCCCGCTAAATCTTTCTTGGGAGTTTTTAGCGAAAAGTTCTTGGGCTTCATTATCACGGCGAAAGGCATTCATGTCGATCCCGAGAAGACCAAAGCCATCCTCGACATGGGCCCTCCGAAGAACCTCCGAGAACTTCGAGGCCTGCAGGGACGTCTGGCATACATCCGGAGGTTCATAGCAAACCTTTCAGGAAAATGTCGACCCTTCACTCAGCTTATGAAGAAGGGAGTCTCTTATGTCTGGACAGAGGAATGCCAAACAGCTTTCGACGACATCAAAGCTTACCTGACGAGTCTGCCAGTCCTAGTGGCATCCGTCACCGGCAAACCATTCCTCCTCTACGTCCGTACCATGGATCATTCCCTCGGCGCTTTGCTGGCTCAGAACAGCGATACAGGCTATGAGCAAGCCATCTACTACCTCAGTCGAACACTCATCGGGGCCGAACACCGGTACAACCCCGTTGAAAAGGAGTGCTTGGCTTTGGTGTTTGCCATTCAGAAGACTCGCCATTATGTCTCGGGCCAGACAATTCATGTCATCTCCCGAGTCAATCCACTCAGAGTTCTCATGACGAAGCCAGGATCCTTGAACTCCCGGCTAGCTACATGGGCGATCCTGCTAACGCCATACAACATGGTGTTCGTTTCGCAAAAAATTGTCAAGGGTCAACCCTGGTCGACTTTTTAGCTGCACACCCCATCCCAGAGTCCTCAAGACTCTATGAAGACATCCCGGATGAGGTCCAAGAATCAAACGTCACCGAAGAAGGCTCTGTCTGGCGGATGTTTTTCGATGGCGCTTCAAGAACAGGCCCCAAAGGCCAAATCATTGCAGGAGTGGGGGTAGTCTTGGTCTCCCACGATCAGCTGGTCATACAACGTGCCTACTCCCTTTCGAAGCCGTGCTCCAACAATGTTGCCGAGTACAATGCGCTCATCATGGGACTCCAGCTGGCGCAACAGCTGGGGGTGAATCATCTGGAAGCCTACGGCGACTCAAAATTCGTCGTAAACCTGATCAGAGGGCAATACGAAGTTCGCCATGAAGACCTGATCCCTTACCATGAAGTTGCGTCGAACATCATTTCAACCTTCACCGAGTTCTTCATCGAACACGTACCTCGTCTACAAAATCTGGAGGCTGATGCTCTGGCTGGCCTCGCAGCCTCATTGGCAGCACCTCTCGGGACTCAACACTACGTCACGGTAGTTGGTCGAGACTTGGTCTGTCCTAAAAATAACCTATGCTCACGAGTGGCCCATGCCATGTCAACAAGTGCTGGTGTTAATGTCCGAGACTAGAGATTCCCGTTCATTGACTTCGCTGTCTACGAAATTCTCCCAGAAGACCCGAAAGAAGCCGTCTCAGTCAGGAGGCGTTCCCTTCGATTCTATTACGACACAGCTACTAAAATGCTGTACCGACGCTCCTACGATGGACTTCTCATGCGATGTCTGTCCAACGAAGAAGCAGCCGAAGCCCTTCGAGAAGCTCACGATGGAACCTGCGGGGCCCATCAACCTAGCCCTAAGTTGCAGGACCGATTGCGACGCATGGGCTATTACTGGCCAACCATGGCCGCTGATGCTCTCGACTATGCTAAGAAGTGCCATGCGTGCCAGCTTCACGCAAACTTCATTCATACACCGTCAGAACCACTACATCCTACAGTCGCCTCCTGGCCCTTCGAAGCTTGGGGCATAGACATTGTGGGACCGATCACCCCTCCTTCATCGAGAGGATACCGCTTCATCCTAGCCATCACCGACTACTTCTCCAAATGGGCAGAGGCCGTTCCACTGGCGGAAGTGAAGAGCTCCAGGGTGATCAGCTTCATCAAGCACCACGTCATCTACCGTTTCGGGGTACCTCGGAGGATCATCCACGATAATGGTCCTCAGTTCATCAGTCATGTTTTCAGCAGATTCTGTGACAAGAATCGCATTCAAAACGTGGCCTCAACCGCCTATAATCTGCCAGCAAACGGATTGGCCGAAGTGTTCAACAAGACTATCGTCAGGCTACTCAAAAAGGTCGTGTCATCCAACAAATGCGACTGGGACGAAAAGCTCGGCGAATGCCTTTGGGCCTACCGCACAACGGTACGGACCCCGACAGGCAACACACCATTCTCCCTGGTCTACGGGAGCGAAGCAGTACTACCTCTCGAGATCTAGATACCCTCACTCCGCGTAGCAATCACAAACCAACTCACAGAAGAGGACTATCAACGTCGTCGTCTGCGGGAACTGGAGGCACTTGACGAAAAGCGTCTCCTAGCTCAACAACGCATCGAACTCTACCAAGCCCGTATATCACAGGCTTTCAACAAGAAGGTCTAGCAGAGGACTTTCCAAGAAGGCGACCTGGTTCTGGCAGTCAGGAGGCCGATGGTGTTAACTCATAAGACACCAGGAAAGTTTGAGCCCAAGTGGGAAGGACCTTTCATCATAGAGACGGTATACTCAAACGGTGCTTACCGCCTCGCCAAACCCAATGGGGACTTGTTCATGATGCCCATCAACGGCAAGTTCCTAAAGAAGTACTACTCTTGACATCTTTCATACATGTACTTCCACAAGGGGATCTGTGAACCCAATCATCAGGACTCACATACAATTCCCTTCCATAAATCATACGCTTCCGGAACCCAGCTGTTCCGTGGCATCCTCCAGTAGAAGAACAACCACGTCCACATCACCTCTGAGTTGTTCCCCTACGTCCTACAAAGCGGAATCTTACATTCCATAAGACTACGCTACCCATCATGTTTACTACGTCCACATTACCTCTGAGTAAACATCCCGTACAGACAACCCCTACGTTGTCGTACATTGATCGCAGAACTTCCACGTCCACATTACCTCTGAGTAGTTCCGCGTATCCCCCAGAGTCATTCCTACCACGTCCATAACACCTCTGAGTAGGAAGATTCCACCATTTGAATCCCATATTTGCCATGTCCACATCACCTCTGAGCAAACATGTTATTTCTCTCAAACTTATTATCTGTACCTAAAAACTAAGGTGCGCAAAAGATAATAGGTCCACACAAATCATCAAGTTCATGACAACAAAAATGAACACATCACAAAAAATTTTGTATTTCTTTATTCTAAAAAAAGAGAGTAAATGATTACACCCTCCCCAGCAAGAGTTACAAAATACACAAAAAGAAGAGACTACAATCCTTAAACATCCCCGGGGTTGGCCGAAAGCTCTTAGATCCGACGCCTCAAGTCTGTCGCCCGAGTCTCCACAGTCGCCAGGACCCGGCGTTCAGCTTCTTGACGCATCGCTTCTATGGCTTCAGGAGAAGTGTCATCTTCATGCTTCTCATCCAACTGTTGCCGCTGCTGAGCCAGGGCAAGAGCTCGGTGGGTGAAAGCTGTTTCCTCCTTCTTGAATGCTACATGTTCATCCTGGACATGCTCGGCATCTAATAGGAGTCGGGCCCGCTGGTCCTCAAGGCGGCGGATCTGGGCATCAACCTCCGCGATACTAGCGTCCAACGCAGCTCGCAACTCCACCTTCTCCTGCGTAGACTGAGACAACCGCTCCACTGCGGCTTCAGTCTCAGCCACCTCGCGTTCCCAGACACCCACGGTGGCCTGGTAAGAGGACTCAGTCTCAACGATCAGCTTCTCCTTTTTTGCGTCTATCAGGACGGAGAGGTCATTTCGCTGGATACACTAAAATTCGGAAAGCCGCTGGTCCAACTCGACCAACGAGGCTTCTAGAATCTCGGCCATATGATCATGGCCCTGGTGGAGACAGATCAGGTTGATATAAGGCAATGCCAGGGTTTTTGCCGTCGTAAAACTCTCATTGGCATTCATCACCGTCGACACACCCCTCTGCAGCATCTTGTATATCGCCTCAACAATGAACTTCACATAATCATCTGCATCCGCCAGCACCTGCGACGTCATAGCAGGAGTTTGAGGAGCTGCTCTAGTTAGCGGACCGGACGAGGGTCCGCCGACCTCAACCTGCGAGGCTGGAACCTCGACATCAACAGGCTCTTCATCAACAGGGGCTTGACTACTAGCCCGAGGAGCCAAAAGAACGGAGGAAGCCGAGAGAGGCGTCGATATAGTACCCCAAGTAGAAGGAGCAACAGAGGGTTCCACTAAACCCTTACCCTTCTCAAACTCGGAAGAACCACCGACGTCAATGGCTACCTCATCAGCCCCCAACATGCTATCAGCAGCCAGTACGGGACATTCCTCCTGGCAGAACGGAGAGATCAACACTGGTCTCCTGACTCGCCCCCAGAGTCAGGACTGGCAAACGAGTCTTATTTTCCTCATCAAATCCCTCTACAGGGACAGGTTCTGTCGCTACCTCCCGGTCGACAGCCACCTCAGCTTCCACTGCTGAGTCTGGAGTAGGGCTCGGCAGCGTTACAGCCGACCTCCCCTCATCATGACAAGGAGGAGAATCAACCCTCTCCTCTGTTCCAATCACATCTGTTGCCTCCGCAACAGACTCTTGCAACTCTGGAGGAACGTCATCTGAAGACGACGAACTCCACTCTACTTCATCATCGGGAAGCCCCGTGTCCGCAGGACCCTCAACGTCCAAGGTCCCCACGGCGGCCTTCATCACCTCGGAAGCTGCTGCATCCTCAGCCTCCCTCCTAACATAATCTGGAGATGCCGGAGTGTCACGCCCCAGAACCAGAATACTGGAGAGCGGGGGACAGACACAGCCAGCTACATACATTGAAGTAATTCTCACCTCGCAATACGGTCACGGCTGTCTAGATGCATGAGGGTTTACTACAAGCCATCAGTCTCTTAGGGTCAATAACAAGCCTAGTGTCTCAATCTTAAGCAAGCGAGTAGATATAACAAGATGGTAGATCATCAGACATACAAAGTAAGGCGTCCCATATATTACATATTCAGATGATCATGAAGCTAGTCATATAAAATACGAAGACTAGCAAGAGTTTAAGTCATACATGATCAACCCTAGGATTTGTCAATCATGCTACAGCCCGTAGGCAGACAGTGAATAAAGTTGCAAACGAGCTAACACTTGCTCGGCGGCTAAACGCCTCAAAAGAATATTTTTACAAGGGAGTGGGAGAGCAAAATAAAAACCCACTCGTTGCCGGGATTCCTTCTAGTGTTCACCATCTGGCAGAAAAGTTGAGAGATCCTCGGTAGCTGCTCCAAAATCTGGCCATACAAAACCAGCTGGGTCAGACCCCAGAAAGAGCAAGTGCCACAAAGGAGGCTTCACTTAAGAACTAAAACCAGCATGTCAGCACATAAATCATAGGTGAAATAACATAAGACATGAGTTAAAGAGAACATGATGATAAACGATAAGATAACTAGATGACTATTCCGGTACCCAAGTTACAACCCGTAAACCAAACAAGGACCGGGGTTGTAACCCTTCACCTGAACAGAACTTAGCCTCGAACCAATTATCGATAAAGTAAAGCATAAACAAGCATGTCCGAAGATATCCATGTACTGGATCTAGGCAAGACTAGACAAGATAGGACTCCATCCATCATTCACGGCCAAGCAAAGAGTACGGCTTGATACTTAACTAACTAGGGTTATCACAAGCTTAGTTACTAGCAAGATGCAATGAGGTACGCCTACGGCCACAAGCCCTGCAGACTATCCAGGTTATCCAGACGCAAGGTTCAAGCTTAGAGTTATCATGCCTTGTTAGGTGACTTGGATGCAACACATGACAGTGTGCATAGTAATCGTTCATGTAGTGCCCCACATAACAGTGAGCTGGAAATGTGCCCTACTCGTCGGCAGGCTACAATTCCATCAAGGAAGGTGCCCAGATAACGGGATTGCTTGTAGCCGGAATACCTCTCTATATGCTCTACTTGATCAATCTAGTCATTAACCTAGTCAGATTCGGTATGAATCCCTGACCGTGGTAACCAGGGATACATGTCCTAGACATGATACGAGACAAGACTGGTTGCTTATACAAGCATATTCAATACAATCACCCACGGTGTCAAGAATTCATTTAGCATGTCAGGTTAGCCGTCGCAACAGCGTATCACGGTTATCATGTCGGGTTGCTTATCAAGATTACTTATCAAGGCAAGGGTGCGTCACAACGGACCACCATCAAGAATTATCATGTCAAATTACTTGTCAAGAGTGCACCACGGCGGGTCACTAATCATGCAATTCCATCACTAAGCCTTGTTCCGATTAACATTCATAAATCATGTCATGATCACATCGGATTCATGTCGAGTTTACATCAAAAGGGGAATATGGGGACATAATGCGCCCAAGGGGGAGCAAGGGGTACTATGGCCAACAAGTGGCATTAGCCAAGTTGCGCCAGGGTAACAGGTTGCGCCAAGGCAAGTAGGGTCAGGTCCAGTTGCGCCTAAACATCAGGTTGCGCCGGAGTCAGACTGCGCTCAAGTCAGGCTGCGCTCAAGTCAGGCTGCGCTCAAGTCAGCGTATGCAAGACATACGTCTCCAAAAGGCAGCGTATGGACTCCATACGACTCTTCTTCAAGGCAGCGTATGAGGACCATACGACTTCTCATCAAGGCAGCGTATGTACTCCATACGACTCCTCATCAAGACAGCGTATGAGGTCTATACGACTCCTCATCAAGGCAGCGTATGAGGTCCATACGACTCCTTGTCACCCAAGTCAGCGTATGTACTCCATACGACTCCTCATCAAGGCAGCGTATGAGGTCCATACGACTCCTCTTCAAGGCAGCGTATGTACTCCATACGACTCCTCTTCAAGGCAGCGTATGAGGTCCATACGACTCCTCTTCAAGGCAGCGTATGCACTCCATACGACTCCTCATCAAGGCAGCGTATGAGGTCCATATGACTCCTCATCAAGGCAGCGTATGTACTCCATACGACTCCTCATCAAGGCAGCGTATGAGTCAGACTGCGCTGCGCTAAAGAGCGCACGTAACTCAGTGGCACAAGCTAAAAAGCTCGCGCACACTGCTCACTGTCTTCTCCAAATCAGCAAGAACTCCATGGTTTGAACCCAAAGCTTCAAAAGTCCATAACTTGGTCAAAACAAGTCCAAATCCAACTTTTCAAAGGTCAAAATTAGGTAGAATAAAATTCTCTACAACATGGAACCATCAAAACTTGAAAACAAAGAAGTTTGATAGATCAAAACCACAAAAATCCGAAAATAACTAATTTCTAGATCTACAAAAATTAAAGCCTCAAAATGGAAAATGACAAGTTCTAATGTGTCTTAGAAACATGAGGAGAAGCTAATGGAACAATAAAAATAGGCTCTCTTGTGGAAGCAAGTTGCACTTGCCTAAGGGATGTTCTTGGTTGGTGGTGGGTTTAAAGGAGAAGGAAGAAGAGTTAATGAGAAAGTAGAGGAGAGAGAAAAGTTAGGTGGGTTATAAAGGGGGATGGTGGTGGTAGGTAGGGGTTCATCCATGGTTCATGATGAACCAAAAACAATCCCAACCGAACCAAACCAACCCGAACCAAGAATAACCAAGTCATGAAAGAAGAGCTAAGCAAGGAATCATGCAATACAGAATAAAATACGTACACGTATTCCAAAAATACGTAATACGAACCACATGCATTACACGGAGTCTCTACAACAACGACATCATCTGTATTCTCCTCCATGAGAGACATCATAATCGGCGGAATGCGCTCTTCAGATGAGCCCGCCATCGCCTTTGGCCTGCTGCCACCAGACTTTGGAGTACAGGGTCTCCTTTTGAGCGGCTCCTACAAAAAGGAAGCATAAGTCACACGAAATGTTGAACCTGAATTAGACTATATGGGACACCCTTACCTCCGTAGGTGTCGAGTCTGACGATACAGTCGGTGGCGATGCCTTCTTCTGCCTCTTTGACGCAGAAGAGCCAGCCTCTGTATCCGTACATCTTTTCGGTTGATCAACCGAGGGTTCTGCCTGACTCCCTGCGGATGCGGCAGAGGCACCTCGATGACCCACCTCTGGCGGACGGTACGATCGAGCCCTCGCCGATACGTTCTCGGTCACCGCTAACTGGGTGCTTGCAACAAGACTAGTCTCCCTATCATATCCGGGAGGCATGGCAGCCATAACACAGTAAAACTTGGCATCCGAGAAGAGAATCGGCGGCCGTGGATTCTGGACAGGCAGCATAAAGCGAGCTCCGGTACATCCGACATTGTAGTAGTGCCAAGCTCGTGCACCATCCAGCAAGCTTCCAGTATACCCCAGGGTGATACTGGGATTATCCAACATCAACTGAGCATAGTCGAATTGCCGTGAAAAATGGCTCGGTAAATACGGTTCCAGGTAGCACTGGTTCATGTTTCGGTACACCAGATGGGACGACCGGATACTCTGTAACCAGCGGAATCCCCATGGAGGCAGAGTGGTGGCATCTTCACCCGAATCCATTAAGTCTTCATTGGCCTCAAAACCCGAGAAGACAGGACCTACTTTGGTGATCTCCCACCCCTGAAGGTGGGATAAAACTTTCCTGCAAACAGGAACGCCGGTATGCAACCAGCTCCTCTGGTGAAAACGGCGGAGGAAAGCATCTCCGGCCCTATGATCTTCTTCCGAGCCTGGACTCATTACATTGGGATGGTGTAAAATTTACCACCCCATCAAATAGTAGAATGGCAGTTCGGCACGGAGGAAGTTGTCATTTCTACCTCGATCATGAACCATATTTCTCGCAAATTCTCGCAAACCTCGCAGCAAGTTACACACCATTGCGGGGAGTAGAGCCAGGCGTCGGCCAAAAACCAACTTCACAGCTGGCAGGATTAGGTTCCGGGTTACCCTCTCTACAGAGCCTGACCCGCCCGAGAAGACGTAATCCCGAAGCCAAACCATCAGATACGCAGCTAACACTGCTTTCGACGACATCCGATCAGTTAGGTGCCAGAAACAACTATAGGAGCGTTCATCCGACTGTTGGTCCTCGTTCTCCCGGAGATTCTTCTCACCTAACCTGCTCATTTTGGAGAGCACCTCACTACAGAAAAGCGCTGGCGGAGTGGAAAACTGAGAGGGATCCTCCTTGTCTTGCTTAAAGACGTAATCTTTCCAAGCGGTCACATGAGGCTGTGACCCGCTATTATTCCTCTTCTGCATATAGTAATGATGACTCGCCACTTCCTTGAAGACGGCCATCATTTCCTCGGCTTTGTCCTCCAGGACTTGGAACTCCTCGTTGGTCGGAAAGTATTCTTCGTAAGGTTCCGATCCCCAAGGGAGCTTTGACACCTCGTACATTTCATGAAGTACGAGTCCCAGCTCCTCCACCGGGGTAAAGAAAGTCCCGGTATGGGTATCAAAGATCTCCAGAAGCACGAGGAACATATGCCTGTTAATGTCGACGCCTGCCTGAGTAGCACGGATTGCGGCAATCAGCCCAATCTCTCGGAGTTCAGTCTAAAACCGCGACAGGATCCAGAGTGTCAGTCTGTCCCATTTGGAAACATAATGACACCAACCCTCTACCCGAAATTCTTCTTTCGGGTATGATCGCTCCATCAACAGCATGCGATTTGCAAAAGTCGAGGCCCAAAGGCAAATGTGTTGATAGAAACATCACTGTAAATGCTCCTGGGACGTAAAGTCCGCCAGGTGAAAGAAGGCCCAGTCCGCACGGCGGCCAAAGTATCCCTTTGATCGGAGGTAGAATCGATTTTGATGACGCCTGCCACCGCTCCCCCCTGAGATGGGGTTAGATCCCAAGACATCCTCCTTTTGAAAGCAAGACGACAGAAAGCCGTCAAAGGCCATTGACGTTCGAGTTGCTTAACAGTCATATGCACTCCCCTTGCTGTAAAGAACCAATCTTCCTTGACCTTCAACACCTTTGCTTCGATAGAAGTAAGGCGGTCCCCAAACAGGAACTCGGGCTTCAAGAAGGTCACTTTATCAGAAGTGGCAGATTTCAAAACGCCACGCTCTATCATCCGTTTGAGGAACCCATACGGTTGTTCCCGGATTTGAGTCATTCTTTTGGGAGGCTGATCCAGCATAACAGCAGCTTGAGCAGGGTTTATCACCTCCTTATTGTAATCTACTCCCATCTGGCAGAGGGCAGCGTCCAGAAGCACTTCATTCAAGAGTGGGACAGTCATTGACACTGGCAAAGATTCAAGGATGTTAGAAACAACAAAGGAATCTGAGCCGCGTTCTCATAAGGCCCATGCGCGTCAGCGTTGAAGCATCGGCGCATCATTGGGATCTAAACCCATGCGCGTCAGTATTGAAGCATCGGTGCATCATCAGGGTCTAAACCCATGCGTGTCAGCGTTGAAGCATCGGCGCATCATCAGGGTCTAAACCCATGTGCGTCAGCAGTAGAGCTTCGGTGCATCTTGAGGGTTTAAACCCATGCGCGTCGGCGGAACCTCAGCACATCATCAGGACTCAAGGTCCATGCGCGTTGGCGTATGTATGGCACAGAAAGATATGGTAAAGGATGATGAAACTCACCAACCACTGCCGGTCGAATGTCGACGGGCGGACGGGAAACATCAGCCGCGGCAGCCTCTGCAGGCTCTTTCCCTTTGCCTCGTCCCTTGCCAGCACCACTGCGAGGAGTCTTGGGAGCCATTCTTTGAAGGGAGAAGGTTAGGGTTTTTCGAAGAAGAACTCTAAAAGATAAAAGCAAGGAGAAGAAGAACTCTCTCTCTCCACATCACGCCTATTTATAGGCTCAGTCGCACGCGTGAATCGATGAGGCGTGACCTCAGCCGCCGCCTCGGGTTCTGCGAGAAGATAATTACAAATAAAACCAAAAAGATCATCATTAATCTTTCTGGTTATCGAGGCGTTATCATTAACTGAGAGGAGCATGCACCCATGCGCGGAGTGTCTATGCGCCCGAACAGTCATGCGCCCCAACCACCATGCTTCTTATTCAAAGTATTCCAAAACTTTGACAACAAAAAGTTTTGAAAACTTTGAAGGGGGTCTTGTAGAAGCATAGAATTTTACGATCAGAAATCCTATGCGCCAAATACTACATGCGCCAGGAAGCTCAGACAGTGTACTTGACATAGCAAAACAAAAGTATGGACATTAAATAAGGATTTTTATTTACATATAAAAGTCTATTACAAGGTTGTACAAAGGAGAATTTCTACAAAGAAAAGATCCTAAGTCTACAGCTCGGCGCAGCAATCGTCATGCGCCCTCAAACAGGCGCATCCCACCATGCGCTCTCAGTCAGGCGCATCCCTTCAGCAGCTCAGCTATGTGCATCCTCAGTTATGTGTATCCCTTCAGCAGCTCAGTTATGTGCCACCCTTCCAGCCAGGCTTATCTAATGCTTCGACTAATGAAGCATTTATTGAGTAGAGCGAGGGTGACAATCAACCCTCTAGATGGAGGAGGAGCTCCCCAAACCGAGGAAGAGAAGAGCACCGCAAATGAAACCGCGGCTAAAGGAGCAGCTTTCAACACAACCAGAATAGGCAACACCCACACTGACAGAAGAAAGAGCCTCTATAGACGCAGCACTGCCATTCCGATCTGTGGCTCTTCCAGCATAACGGAGACGCGGCTCGTGCATCCCGATCTTTGGATGCAACAGGCACCTTCTGCCTGCCTCGGAAGCCCTCGACTCCGACTTTTGGATGTAACAGTCACCTTCAAGTGCATCAATGAAGATAATGCGTCGCATCTTCACCCTCGGGAGCATCTCATCAACAGAATACACTCGAGTAAACGAATTCATTTCGGAAGAACATGAGAGAACGAGAAGCAAACTCTCTCCATGCCACTATTTATAAGCCGGGCAAATCAAACCCATGCGCCAAGTGGATGGCTCTCCAAATCCCGTGCAATGAATTTGCATTAAATGGATGAACCAGACGCTTCGAATTCAGCCAAGTCAAAAACGGCTATTTAAAGCACTCGAAGAACGGAACAGTCGTACCAAAAGACGTGTCACGCGAAGCCGATGTGCCGGTCAGACCGTGCATCACACAAACGCGTCTCTCAGCACCAAGCGCTTCACAAGCATGTGCCCCCATGCGGCCCCATGCGCCTAGTGGGACGCCGATCGATGCGCCCACTCCAACAGTCCATCACCTGTCAAAAACATTCAATGCTGAAGTCTGACAGAGTTGGCAGCACGCCTCTCGAGGACTGAACAGTTGACAGCTTTTTTCAGAAAATGAAGCGTCGCCAACGTCAGCATCATCAGTACTCTTCTCCGATGGTTACAGCCACGTGGCCGCCCAACCACTCGCATGTGCCTCCGCGGCCATACGCCCAAAGTTCTGCGTGCGCCTCAAAAGCCATGCGTCTCAGACTTTCTCTCTGATCCCTAAAGACAGAAGTAAAGTCACTACCGAAGCTCTGTATGCGCCTCAAAAGCCATGCATCCCAGACTTCTTTCTGATCCCAAAAGACAGAAGTAAAGTCACTACTGAAGCTTCGCATGCGCCTCAAAAGCCATGCGCCCCGAATGGTTCGTAACTCCCAAAGGTTACGAGCCAGAGTCTCCTCATGCGCCCCACCCCAGGCGCATCCTATCAGATCACTCTCCACCAAATCCGAGATCTTCGAGCCATGGGCCGATAACACGTGTCCTTTGACTCGATTCACCCAAGATCTCAGCAACAGAAAAATCTTTTTCTCTGCTATGTGCCAGCCCACAACAGCAATATGAAGAATTCAACCCCTCAATCAGGGCGCATCGTCCATGCACCTCCGTCAGCAATCTCCACGTGGCATCCCCGCGTCCAGGCGCATCCGACATATGTGTGCATGAGCAGCCAGCCTGTAAAACTATAAATAGAGGGATCATTTCCTTCTTCCACACATACACAGACGAACATACATAGACAGACAGAGACATCGCACAACCAGAGAGGCAGATACAGACACTCAACGTCTTCCTCCTCTCAGCAAGCTCCAGCACCTAGAGCAATCCAAACCTTCAGAGAAACGATAACCGTCGTCAGATCGTCAACGGAGTCAACGCATTACCACTCACTCCATCGACACAAGGGACCCAGATAAACAAAAGTGTACTCCTAGGACTACGTCTAAGTCCTATATTGTAACATTGTTCTGTTTATATTGAAATTTGTAATCAAACGATTTTAATGGCAAACAGGTAGAACTCTTGCTACCAGTTGAATCCACTATTGGTAAAACCGCAAGTTTTCTTACGAAGTCCTTGCAACTTCTACAATGCGAGCTTTGATACGAAGAACTCGTCCAACTTCAATTGTGAAGAGGTATTCTTCTATCAAGCCTTCTGATTACAATCACTCTGAAACTTCTAGACCGCACCGCACTGGCAAATCGACTAGAGGATTGTAACTGGGTTGGGATCTGAAAATTAAAGCTCTCGAAAAACTCTTTGGAAGACAGTAGGCTTTGAATAGAGAGAAGATTGAAAGTGAATGAGTGAGTTAAAATGATCAAAATCCTTCTCTATTTATAGGAGTTCTAAAGACAGAATTCTGATAGAATTCGGGCAGAACTCGATGAGCAAATCTCGGTCAAATCCGCAACTGCAGGAGGACCAAGTTCCAAGGAATTCAAAAATAAAACGGCCACTAACCGAACTCTGGCCGAACTCTGGCCGAGTTCTGTCAGGGTTAGGTTAGGGTTTTTAAAATTAGTTTTTGGGGATTTTGAAAACCTTTTTGGAGCTTTTGTAAATACGAATGTTTTTCAAAACTAAGGACATTTTAAAAATATTTTGAAATCATTTTAGAATAGCCTATTTGCCAGTACGACTCGGTGTACAAAGTATTCCTAGACTCAAATAAAATGAAAAATACATTGCTCAAAGAAATACAGACTCGAACAGGCAAACAACGCTTCGATCTTGAACTGAGTAGATAGCTGTTCTTGATCATGTCCAAGAGTCCGAGATATCCTGACTAGCTCCATATATCGAGACAGAGTTTGATCAATTATTAAAATCAGTTTGATCATATGACCAATGGGCCAACAATCTCCCCCATTTTGATAATTGACAAACTATGAATGATATAACATCTTTTGAGTAAGATACCATAAAATAGTTCAACATTGTTCAAAATTGTTCAATCTATGTATTATTCTCAAAAACAAAATGTTAGATCCTATTTTCTCCCCCGTTGTCACTTAGCAAAATAATTGCAAAAGAGAAAGCTCTCCCGTAATCAATGCATAAGAAACAAACAGTGAAGAAACACAAGAAAATAATGTATCATGCAGTGAGAATATACAAGATATAACAGAGATTTATTTCACAGGCAGTTTAACATATAGAAGCAGATAAAGATGCTATAAATAAATAAATAAATTGATGTGAAAGATAAACTACGCATCCCATAAAGATAAAATGATGTTCAAGAGACATCAAGAAATATCCAGAATAAGTCTGATAATAAAAGAATAAAAAGACAGAAACTTAGAATGTCGGAGCATTTCCAAGTGTACAGTAGATAATAACTAAGTCTCAAAAATCAGCTAATATATCACATCTCCTCCTCCTCCTCCTCCTCCTTCTCATCATCATCAGCATGACCGGCTTGTCCAGAAGGACCAGCTCCAGAAGTACCAGCGCCAGAAGGGTGAGGAGGGACGCCAGTGTAAAACTCACCGACATAGTCTCGAGGAGGAGCACGGTCAGAACGGTACCAATCATATGCGTTACCGGGCTGAAAGTAGACATGAACAGCCTCATCCTCACAGCGGTAACTAGAGAAGGCTGGATCTCTAGGAATAGAACCGGCAGAATGTCCAGTCTGAGCAAATCGGAGATCAGCTAGAGAATTTGCTATCGCCTGATAACGAGTGACATCGCGGAACTCACGTTCGTGGGCCATATCCGTCATCGAGACGAGCAAATCAGAAAGATGCTGGTGTATGCCTTCAAAGGTCATGGCATACTGCTGAGTAGGTGGAGGAGGTAGAGCAGTAGGAGGAGCAGTACGATGAGCAGCAGTAGTCATACTACGACGAGATAGCTTAAGAAACTTGGGCTCAAGGTCTTGAGTACAAGTTGACAGATCAATATCAAAACGCTGGAAGATGCGTAGGAGAATCATCGCATAAGAAAGATTTCTATCTCTTGCACGACAACGTCCCATCATCTGGATAATGGTCTTCGGGGCAGAAAAAAGAATTCCCTTAAGAATGTGATACATAGCAGATAGTTCAAGTGATGTGACATCATCCTTTGAAGTAGACTTTGGAAGGAGAGTGGAGTAGATGATGCGATACAATTCATAATTAAACAAGTTCAAGTAATTTGCCTTGAACTTTCCAGAGCGAAGTCGATGAGGTGCACAGAGTTCAGCTTTGAAACTAGCAAGTGTCGTGCCATCGGAAAAATCAAATTCAGTAATATCATCAAGCGATGCACCTTCGTTAGAAATACCAAGGATTTCCGCTAAGAGGACATCATTGAACTCGATGTCTAGTCCGCCAACACGAGTACTTACGTCAAACGTGCTTAGTATGATATTACAGTAGAAAAGTCTAATGGCATTAGTAGCTACCGGGAAACAAAGTTTAACAACGTATTGTAACCATAATGCCTCAAAATAAGGACGATGTTCTGGAAACACAATCCATTTGATAGGAGCGCCTGTGCATATGGATCTCATAGAAAAGTCTCCATACCACAGAAGGGCTTGATCTAGGGTTTGAAAATAAAACCCATCGAACGCGCCATCGCTCGATCGAACTGGCAAAAAGAGGGAATCCGTGGGTGGATTTGAAGATGATCCTTCCTCACTAGGATTGGTCGTCTTCTTCCTCTTGAAGGGGTTAAATCCCTTAGGCGGCATTGTACAAATAAATTAAATATGCACGAAATTGAAAGGAGGAGAAATACAGAGTTATACCTGCTGAGATTCAAATATGTTGTAGATGACAATGATCTCCGCACGAATCCAAAATTTGGATAGATTTCACCACGTAGATTGGAAGAAACGGAGTGGTGAAAAACTAGGGTTTGGAGAGCTTTTGCGCGGCTGCTGTTGCTGTGAAGGTGGTTTTAGAAACAATGAAGAAGAAAGGCTCTTGGGTTCTGGTTATATAACCAGATACCACTAACCGAACTCGGGCCGAATTCGGTCCGAATTCTGGCCGAATTCGCCTGGGGTTCTGTTAGTTGGTTTGGGCCACTTTCTTTTTTATTGACTCATTTCAAAGATTTAATTCAAAGATTAGTAATTTCAACATTCAATTAATATAATTAATATTATTTTATAGATTAAATTTCGTTACACAGCGACTGTCTCATATTAGCTGTAGGAGTACTGTCCCTGCTGGCGGAGGTTCACCGGGGAACTCTTAAGTACCGCTTCGCTTCAACCGTAGTTGTGGTGACAGACAGACTCTTTATTGGTTTGTTTCTAACACAGTTTTTGTGTATTGAAATATAATCATAAAACAAAATTAATTAACATTATTGACGTCTAAAATTCCTAATTCTCGACGTAAATAATTGAAACGATCTTCTGCTAGAGATTTTGTGAAGATGTCAGCTAATTGATTCTCAGTGTCTATGTACACAAGGTCAATATCTCCATTCTGATGATGATCTCTAAGAAAATGATGTCGAATCTCGATATACTTAGTACGAGAGTGACATACTGGATTCTTAGTCAAATTAATTATGCTCTTGTTGTCACAGAAAATGGGAATGTGTGTGTAAAATAAATTATAGTCTTCTAAGGTTTGTTTCATCCATAAAATCTGAGCACAACAACGTCCTGCGGCGATATACTCAGCCTCTGTTGTTGATAGGGCTCTAAAATTTTGCTTTTTACTAAACCATGAGACTAAAACCTTGCCAAAGAAAGAACATGTGCCGCTGGTACTTTTTCTATCAACTTTGCATCCAGTAAAATCTGCATCCGAGTAACCAATAAGGTCAAAGGACTTAGTTTTAGGATACCATAAGCCTACAGAAGAAGTGCCCTTAAGGTATCGAAAGATACGCTTAACTGTACACAGATGTGATTCCTTTGGATTAGCTTGAAAACGTGCACACTGGCAAACACTAAACATAATATCTGGACGACTAGCAGTTAAATAAAGTAAACTACCGATCATACCTCGATACTTACGTGTGTCGACCGGCTTGCCTTGTTCATCAATATCAAGCTTTGTTGAAGTTGCCATCGGAGTGCCAATAGGTTTGACATTGTCCAGATCAAACTTCTTTAGCAAATCTTTTGTGTACTTGGCTTGATTTATGGATGTCCCATTGTCAGTTTTTTTGATTTGTAGTCCGAAAAAGAATTTCAGCTCTCCCATCATGCTCATCTCAAACTCATTCTGCATACACTTAGAGAATTCTTGACAAAGAAATTCATCAGTAGATCCAAATATAATATCATCAACATAGACTTGTATTAAGAGAAGCTTGCCATTAAAAGACTTAATAAAAAGTGTAGTGTCAACCTTGCCTTTTGAAAAATCGTTGTCAAGTAGAAAAGAGCTTAGACGATCATACCAAGCACGAGGGGCTTGTTTTAAATCGTATAAAGCTTTCTTCAACTTGAAAACATGATCAGGGTTTTTAAAATCTGTGAAACCTGGAGGTTGTGCTACAAAAACTTCTTCTTTTATAAAATCATTTAAAAATGCACTCTTGACATCCATTTGAAATAATTTGAAATTATGAAAACATACAAATACACATAACATGCGAATGGATTCTAATCTCGCAACTGGGGCATAAGTCACATCGTAGTCGATACCTTCTTTCTGATTATATCCTTGAGCTACGAGTCGAGCCTTGTTACGAGTCACTAAACCATTCTCGTTCAGTTTATTTCGGAATACCCAACGTGTGCCAATGACCGGATAATCAATAGGCTTGGGAACAAGTTCCCAAACTTGATTCCGTTCAAATTGGTTTAATTTCTCTTGCATAGCATCTATCCAAAAATTATCACTACATGCTTCATCAATGGTTTTGGGTTCTAGCTGTGAAATGAATGCAACACTAGAAACAATATCTCTACTGGATGTACGAGTACTTACACCTTTGGTAATATCACCAATTACCAAATCCTTTGGATGATCAGCCGTAAATTTTAATCTTTTCGGCAGACTCTAAAGGTAGCTGGTTCCTGGATCTTCTCTAGGAGGATCAGCTAGTGCTGAGCTTGGTTGAGAATCAGCTGGTGTTGAGCTTGGTACAGTTAGATCTTCGTCATTGTCATCGATAGTCATTTGATTTAATTCATCAAAGGTGACGTTGATTGATTCTTCGATGATCATAGTTCGTTTGTTGAAGACTCTGTATCCTTTTCTCTTGGCCGCATAACCTAAAAATATACCTTCATCGGCCTTTTCGTCAAACTTTCCCAAATTGTCTTTTGTATTAAGAATAAAGCACTTACAACCAAATATTCTAAAATATGAAACTGATGGAATTCTATCAAACCATAACTTAAATGGAGTCTTCTTCGATTTGGGTCGAATTAGAACTCTATTGAGAACAAAACAAGCTGTATTGATAGCTTCAGCCCAGAAATATTTGGGTAGACTAAATTGGTTTAACATTACTCTGGCCATTTCGGATAGAGTTCTGTTCTTACGTTCCACAACTCTATTTTGTTGTGGAGTCCTAAGGCAGGAGAACTCGTGTACAAAATCGTGTGTGTCACAAAATTGCTCAAACTCTGCATTCTCGAATTCGCCACCATGATCGCTTCTAATACGAATGATCATGTAACCTTTTTCATTCTGTACTTTCTTGCAAAAGGCGATAAATTCGGATAATGCATCATTCTTGCGTGTCAAAAAGTATACCCACGTGTATCTAGAGTAATCATCTACAATTACAAAAGCATATAGCTTATCTCCGAGGCTAGCAACTCTGCTAGGACCAAATAAGTCCATATGTAGCAATTGTAGAGGTCTAGTAGTACATACTGCGTTTACTGACTTGAATGTGGATCTGGTAGCTTTGTTCTTTTCACATTGGCTGCATACCGAATCATTCTTGAATGTTATGTCCGGTAAACCGCGTACTAGCTTCTTCGTGGATAATCTTGAGATTGTGTCCATATTTGCGTGACCGAGTCTCATATGCCACAGATGACTCTCATTACTTTTAGCCATTAAGCATCTACCTGAAATGTTAGTTTCTTCCAACAAATAGAAAACATATATGTTGTCTTCCCTGATACCTTCAAAGATAGTACTACCAGTTGAGCTATCAACTATAGTACATTTGTCTTTGCCAAAGTTGATGCCATAACCATGATCAGCTAAATGACTTATACTGAGTAGATTATGTTTCAACTCGGTAACCAGGCAGACATCCTTAATCACAGGATAGGGAGACTTACCAACATCACCGATACCAATGATATACCCTTTCAAGTTGTTACCGAAGGAGACATAACCTTCCTTCTTTTTCTTCGACAATGTTGCAAATAGTGTAGCGTCACCGGTCATATGCCGTGAACAACCGCTGTCGAAAATCTATTTACTTTTTGCATGTGAAAGGTGTTCCACCTACAAAACAATTTACGGATGAAACTTTTGGTACCCATTTCTTGTAGGGTCCTGAAATGTTAGCTTTTGGTATCCATACATAAATATTTAAATCAACAAGCTTTCTGATTCAACATGCAGGATAAATATGACCAGTGTGGCCACAATAATGACATTGTGCATATTGAGTATTGAAAGCTGAGGGGTGTGCATGGTTGGTAGGTTTAGGTTTTCTGGTATAGAAGAAAGCATACCTATAATCCTGTTTGGGCTTAACCTTTTGGGGTAAAGGTTTGATATGGTTAGGTCTGACAGTGTTTGGTTTGGGAATGTTCCGATTATTCGGTAAGTGACACGTGTTAGGGTAGGAAGCAGCAGTCTCAGACTGTTTTCCTAACCTAATTTCTAATCTTTTGGAAGTGTCATACAACTTAGTATAGTCAGAAGTGAGTGCTTCCATTCTGACTTGTGCACATTGAAGACTTTTCTTCTCTTTAGAAAGTTCTTCTTTCAGTTGGTCAATAACCTTGTCTTTCTCTTCAGATGACTTGATAGTCTCGTGTAATAAGAGCTTGACAGATGAAAGCTCACCAGACTCACTAACATTATTTTTAACCTCAGCTAGTTGGTCGGTAAGTCTTACTATTTCACCTTTATACTCTTTGAGTACCTTCTTAGAGGTCTGATATTTGCTACGCAGTTTCCTGTAATCACTTATCAGTTCACTGAAGGCATCTCCTAATTGCTCAAAGGTGAAGTCATCATATGTATCAACTACAGGTTCAGAGAGTACCTAATCGGATGCCATAAAGCATACATTTACAGCGTCTTCTGATTGTTCATCTTCTGAGTCGATGGCTTCACTTTCATGCCATATACTGGTATTGGCATAATTCCGTGATGTTGATCTCTTCAGGTTCCCTTTTTCGTACCTGTTGCTCTTCTTGCTTGATGATTAGTTTGTAGGACAATCCTTCTTCATATGTCCCTTCTTCTTACAGCCATAGCAGACAGCATCATCTTGATACCAGTTGTTGCTGCTATTATTTTCTTTGGCTTTCTTCTCATATCTCATAAATCTTTTGAATTTCCTTGCTAGGAGTGCCTGATCTTCAGCATCAGATTCACTGCTGTCTGAATCACCTTCAGCAGCTTTTCTGTGCTGAGCCTTGAAGGCGATCGTCTTCTCCTTTGGTGCAGGTGTTTTCCATAAATAAATTCCTTTATTTATTGTGTATCTGGGAAAATTACAACTGTAGGAATCTGATCTAGAAGATGATCACTTTATCCCTTGGACTATGCGAAGAAGAAAAGCTCTCAAAATTTTGACAGTAGATAACTATGTATCCGTACAATGAATGAGAAAAAGAACTCTATTTATAGAGTCAAAAATAATAACTGAAAAGATAACTGTCTTCACAGCCTGTGCTTAGTTAAAAATCACGCAGGATTCAACATATGCAAGGTTGTGAGCAGTTACTGGACGTGGCCTGTAACTGTTGGACACATGGCAATCATGTATGAGTCGTGTGCAAGTTACAGGACACGCAGGCGAGAGATCAGTGGCATGGCTGCCACGTACTCCAATTTGATGAAATCCATGCAGACTTGTTGAAGACGAAATCCACGTAGACTCGGGGCAGAAAGCTTCAAAATCCACGCAAACTTGGGGCAAGAAGCTTCAGGATCCACGCAGACTTGAGGCAAAAAGCTTCAAAAATTCACGCAGACTTGAGGAAGAAAACTTCAGAATCCACGCATATTTGAGGAAAAGCTCAAAATACACGCAGACTTGAGATAGGACTGCCAGCTGTCTTGATTCAGCGTGCCTCGACTGACACAAAATCTCTGACAGTGGTTGCTTTTGTCAATCGCATTAAATGACAAGAAGCTCTTTTGGTACGCCAACTTAACGAAGGTTGAGTCTTGCTGAAGAAGATTTCGAAAATCATGCAATAGACGGCTGTGATCTCTCGAATTCTGTACATACGTGGCCTACGAAGAGACATTCTTCGACTGTTATGCTGTCAGTCATAATTACTCTCTGACAAATGATGAGCTGTCTCCTCAGCATGATTTGTAAATATTGTCCTGATCAACTGAGCGTGACTTTTGACTCTGTCCTGATCAACTCAGCGTGACTGTCATTTTTAAAGGCCTACAAGACCCCCTTCAAAGTTTTCGAAAAATTGAAAAGACTTCAAAATTTTCGAAATACTTTGAAAATAAGATGATAAAATGAAATCAGTCACGCTGAGATGACTTTTAAAGAGATTTTTACTCCAAAATGATTGGGCTGTTTGGATTCTGTGCAGTTAGGATCCCGTATCAAGCTCCTAAATCGAGGCAAATCATGATGGGCCGTTTGGAATTCTTCATAAGCTTATAAATAAGCCATATATGATCTCTTTCTTTCTTTACTTGCATTTGAGAGAGAGAATCCATAGAAGAGAACTTCAACTTTCTGACGAACTCCTTCTTCCCCGACTTCTTTCTCTTCTTTTCAACAGCAATGGCTCCCAAGAAAGCCGATGCTCAAGCCAAGGGGAAAGCCCCTGCAACTTCTTCGCGTGCTACTACTGATAGACTTCCTCGACAGGAAGTCCCGCAAGCTCCTATACATCGTAAGTGATGGGAGAACACAAACTGTTGAAGACGATGAAGATGAACTCCACATAGAATTTTTAGGATCTTTAAAACAAATAATGAAGTTTTAGAAATATATCCCCCCTTTTTAGGGCAAAGTATATTAACAAAGTATGCCCCCTCTTTAGGGTTAGCCATACTTCACATCTTCGTGTTTACGAAGCTCTGTGTTTCACGCAAAAATGGAGCATGACTCTCATGACTATGCGTGACTTTTCAATTTGGCAGAAAATATCGATGTTGAAATAATCACGCAGCTTCCATGACGACTCTGCATGATTTTTCATATATTGGAAGAGATGTCAATTTTGAATTATTCACACAGACTTCTGAGAGTCATCTTTTGGATAGCTTAGTCTTGATCTGTCAGAGTGTTTTTGTCATTTTCACTTAGATGTGATTCTGGCAATGATACATGACTTTCATCCTAATCTGTCTGAGCTTTGCGTGAATTAATCATCTGCGTGAATAAATCACTCAGCATGTCACAGTAGTATACCCATATAGAGTCTGCGTGACTTTTGAATTTTCCTTCAAATACTGTGATACACACATAGACCTAGATATATCTGACTTTTGTCTTCTGTCATTTCCTGTAGTGAACATCCAAAGCGAAGAAGCAGATTTTGAAGGGTGCTTGAGTATCTCATTTAAGTATGATCTATCTCATATAACATTCCCTCAATTTGATCTTCCTGAAGCAAGACTATCACTGTTGGCCAATCAAGACCACACAACCTTACTCTGCTTGATGAATGGACAACCTTTCCAGAGTCTGGATCTGGTATCCCACAAGAAACCAACATTCTTGTTCGGAGATGCTATAGCACAAAAATCTCAGCCGAAGGGCATCAGGGAGAAGGTATGCTTCTGCTTTGAGGGGGATGTGAAACAACCCATGTATTGGCCTAAGGTTTCTCGGGGCTTGTCAATCATGAGACTTATGCATGCCAGCTATCCGAGAAAGATGTCCTGGTATTTGACAGAATATCAGCAGGCGAAGGCAAGCCGCATTATTTACAGGAAGGATGGATTCTTTAGTGCCCCGGAGGACCATGTATCAGTATTTCGGGGTTTGAAGCCTGGATGCATACCACCAGAAGACTCAGCCATATTAATGCCGTTCAGGATGCCCATTTTCATAAACGAATTCATGTCTAACAAGAATGCATTCTATCCCACCGACTCGACGCCGAGGATGAACGGCCTAATGAATCAGGAGAATGTGAGATGGAAGACTTTGGTCAACTGGGCTTTGGAGAATTTCGCGACTGAGCTGAAGAAGATAAATCTCTATGATGTCGTCGTCAATTCATCCTACGGCTTCAAGCCCAACCCTTTCCTATTCTTGGCTTTGGTTGAGAGATACAATCACAGGACGGGGACCTTTATGACTCCGAAAGGAGAGATGGGCTTCGCCCTTCATGAGATGGAATATATCTCACACCTGCCTTCAGGCTCGCTGCCGTATGAGGAATATGTTCCTACGATAGAGGAACTGAACTTTCTGTCAGAGAAGAACCCAGAGATGGTCCATCTATTTGAAGAGATGATGTGCCATTTTGGCACATGTACTCTATATTACAAGGGTTCCAAGGATGAAGCTGGCAATCACATTCAGAAGTGGATGTCCTACCTTTTCATGAACCGTGAAAAGGATGAGAAGAAAATAAATGAGAAGAGGTGGTATCAAATTAGCAACTTCAAACCTCTTTCTGAAAGTGAAATCACTTATTTGCTGGAGAAATACGACTGCAAGGATTTCACCATTACTGAAGATTGGTACGAGTTCAAAGCTGGAACCACTTTCAGCTCTTATGTACGGCAGAGTGGCAAGAGTCTATCAAGGAACGGTCACTTGGCCGGATTCCTATCTCTGTGGTTAAGGAGATTCATTGTTCCCGGCTCCAGTTCCTTGGACAGGATACACATAGGTGTTATCTTTGCAGCGGTACGCCTTGTGTATGGTTACAGGCTGGACTTATTATCAGCAATGACCTGCAGACTAAATGCAGGTCTTCGGAATTTTGTAACAACCATGCTGTCTGCTCAGAGGCTGATGACTGAAGAATTCCCAAGGATAGAGATGCCTTTCACATTTTTATATGGTTGGCTTCTCCTTCATCATGATGGTCTGATACCTCCAGGGGCAGGAGGGAGTAGCAGTCTTTTTCTGGAGAGGTACTCTGGAGAGACGTTCTGGAAGGTTCACATCCTCCCAGAATGCAGAAATGTATTGAATAGGGCGTCACATTGGTCGATCCAATGTGTCCCTCCACCATCGGGCTATGAGAGTATGCCCTTAAATATGATGGACGGAGATATGGGAAACCGACTAGATGATGTAGCCTTCCAATGGTTACAGAGGATCCGACCTTCTCATCTAGTATATCGTCACGAAGAAATGGCATATCAGGAACCATATTTACCAAGCCGATTTGCCAGACAATTCGGGTATGACCAACTCCATATTGGGAACGCCACTACTTGTTTATCTGCTCGCAGAGGACTCATTGACGGAGCTCGAGCTTGGAGATATTTTGCAGCTAGAGATACAAAGATCGTATTCTCTATGCCTAATCCTTTGTCTAGCTCGGGGCCAAAGATGCTTTATACGTATGCACATTTCTATGTGTCGTCGAGCACTTTCAGACCGAGTTTCAATCTGAAGACCTTTGTTGCAGAGGATGATCCAGCTCCATCGAAGAGGTCAAAGAAGAAAATTGTTATTCAGCACTTTCCTTCAGAACCCGAAGATGAGACAACAGAAGTTGAGCCTCCCTATGAATTATTCCAGGAAGGAAATTTTCCTGATGAGGTCCTTCCTCCTATATTTATATCTCTTTTTAAGAGAAAGAGAAGTGACGAATCTGAGACCATCTCCAAGAGGAGTACTAGGTCTCAAACATCCAAGAATAAGAAGAAAGGGGTCTCGGTGACTGCTACTTCATCTTTGGGCGGTATATCAGTTGATGAAGACGATGCCGCTGATAAGGACGAAGCGACTGATAAAGACGACGCTCCTTTGATAAGAAGGTCGAGAGGCAAATATGTTAAGAAGTCTGTCAGCAAAATTAAGGGCAATAAACTTCTAGAGACAATCATGAGTGGAGGAGTTTTGCCAGAAATCAACGAAGCAGCTTCTACTGAGAAGACCGAGTCTGATGATGAACAGACTGAAGTAGAATCTGCTCAAGCTCAGGAAATAACTGCTCTGACCGCAAGTGGAGTGGCTATTGAACCCTCGGAGACGAGGATGATCCCATTTGAGCATGGGACTGAGGGTGTCATTCAGGCACTGGATGACCAGATTAATTACTCTGAAGAAGAACCAGCTCCAGAAAAAATGACAAAACAATCAGAAGTTTCTGAAACTCAAGCTGAAGAAAATATTTCTTCGGCCAGAGGCGATGAAGACGTGCCGGCATCTGAGCTATCAGCTGCTGATGATTTGTTGAAGAATGTTTGTCAAGACATCATTCTTCGAACCGATGTTCCAGAGAGGACTGAACCGACGGCAGTCAACACTGAGCTTGCTATCGTCGTTGTCCCTGAGACTCATGAAGATGTGAATTGTTAGCCCAATGATTATATCATATTTTTAAATATGGCTAATCAATTAAGTTTAACATAATGACATCACTAATATTCATGTAATCACTATCTTGTTGCTACTTAAACTTAGCATTGTCCTAAATGTTCTATATCATATTGCTATGCTTGTATCATATTGATTTCGTTTGTCTAACATGTATTTGTAGACATGCTGTAAGCATGATCAAGCTTTGTCAAACCAGGACATATACAATAGAGAATTATTGATGGGCCAAAGTCGGCGTTATACAAGAAGATTTCTCTGAACCGCCTAACGACCTATCCGGGGCCTCGCATCGGGGGTTCCGCTGCCCGGTCAGCGGACAGGGGTCGAGGGGGCAGTGCCTCCCGTCAGGGGTTCGGGGGCGAAGCCCCCGAAAGGTATTCAGATTTCCAGATCTGTTTATCTTTGGACGATTGCCGTCAAATGAAAAAGACGTCTTCAAGTCTGCTCAGATATTTGAAGAAAGGCGTCATCAAAGGGCTCTTGGTTTTCCTATTTGATCAATGTATTTTTTCATATTTATTGAGTCTAGGAATACGATATACACTGCATCGTACTGGCAAATAGGCTACCCAAGAAACGTTTTCAAAATACCCTTTCATTTTGAAAATAAGCCCACTTACATAAGCCCAAACTACTTCCTAACTGCCTAACTTTTCAAAAAAGCCCAAAAACCAATTTGCAAAAACCCTGACAGAACTCCAACAGAACTTGGACAGAATTCGGCCAGAGTTCGGCCTGAATTCGGCCAGAGTTCGGCCAGAGTTCAGTTAGTGAACGTTCCTTTTTGAACTTGGTTTTCCTGCAGTTACGGATCCCACCGAGATTTTCTCATAGAGTTCTGCCCGAATTCTGCCCGAATTCTGTCAGAATTCTGCCTTTGGAAAAACTATAAATAGAGAAGGATTTCGATCATTTCAACACACCAATTCACTTTCAATCTTCTCTCTATCTAAAGCTTTCTGCCTTCCAAAGAGTTTTCTAGAGCTTTAAATTTCAGATCCCAAGCCAGTTACAATCCTCTAGTCGATTTGCCAGTGCGGTACGGTCTAGAAGTTTCAGAGTGGTTGTAATCGGAGGCTTGATTGAAGTTACACACTTTACAATTGAAGTTGGTCGAGTACTTCGGATCAAAGCTCGCGTTGTAGAAGTTGCAAGATCTTCGGATAAAAACTTGTGGTAATTTTCCATAGTGGATTCAACTGGAAGCTAGAGTTCTTCCGACTGGACTAGTCCTCAACAGAGGAAAACCAGTATACATCCTTGTGTTTGCGTTTGCTCTCTACTCTCTACTTTTTTACATATCTGTGATATATTCTGTGATCTTGTTGCTAATAATTTTTAAATAGTTAATTTCTGCTGCCTACTCTATTCACCCCCCCTCTAGAGTATTGCGCTTTACAACTCGTTCCTACAATCGGTCCTACATGAATATCATTGATTCTGAATCAGAAGCTCATCCTGAAGATGAAGAAGAAGAAGAAGCTGAAGGAGGAGAAGACTGGCATGCTGGCACCTCTACTCCTTATGATGAAGACAAAGTCAAGGGGAACAGAATGGACCTTAGCCCTGAACCTGCTCAATCACCGAACAACGCTCTAGTACCCAGTAATTCTGGAGCTGGAAGCAGCCATATAAAGCAGGTATCGGATACAATCATGGACCGGCTGCGAGAAGAAGCAAAACTTCCTCCACATACCGAGTATGAACCTCAGCCAGGTAGAACTTTATTTCAAATTCTGTTTCCGCTGTTTCTTTTTTTCTTTAAATGCTGATTACATTTTTCTTTAACTGTAGGAACTGCTGCAGCAATGAGTTCGACACATGCTCCGCTTATCCAGGCTGATGCCGATGAAGGGAATTCACACTTAACTTCTCCGGTGGCACATACTTCTGTTCCGAGGATAGAGAATATTCAAGCTTCTTCTTCCATGATGACAGCGACTCCTGGATTTGAGACTGGGTTAACAAGAACTCTAGAAATGTATTCAGATATCATTTACTCATATCTAGATACATATTCCAGACGTTTCTTGAAGGATGAAGCTATGTCATTTTCTGATCTTCGAACTATGGTTAAGTTCCCTCTCATGGCGCTGCGTCATGCTGGTTGTGAATCTCAGTGCATCTTCTTCAAACATCTCATGGATGAGTTGAAAGTAACTATCCGAAAATACTGGGAGACTAAGAAGGAAGATCTTCAATCTTTAACTGCAACTAAAATTAGTCAATTAGAGCATGAAGCACAGTCCCAACAAGCAGCTCTTGAAGCATTTTTTGCCTCTTCTACTGAGAAATTAGTAGAAAAGGGCGAAGAATATTAGCTACTCGTCAAAGAGTAGAGCTTCTGGAGAAGGATAAAGCGTCCAAGACTGAAGAGCTGAAAAAATTGAAAGAGGAATTAGCTCGTCTTCAAGAGCGCATTGCTGTCATGGAAACAGATCAAGCTGAGGTTGCTACTACTTATATCTCTGAAGTTGAACGCTGTGAGACTCTTCAGAAGGAACGAGAACAGATGCAGGCGGAACAGATTGAAGAAGTCAGCCGTCGCCAGTCTACCATCATTACTTTTGATGAACAGAATGTTTCAATTGTAGCAGCAGAACGAGTTAGAAAAACTCATGAAGAGAAACTGACTGCTGTTCTAGATCGTATTAGGGAGCTGATAACTCCAAATGAGTGAACCTCTTTTATTTTCACTTTCACTTGTATTTCATGTTTTGATTCTGGAATGAAAGTAAATAAAAATCCTTGATCTGACTTTTGGTTTTGCTGTTTTGATAATGATAGATTCATAGAAAATATGTTCAGAGGTAAATAATACATGACATATTTCAGTAGAATAGAATATACAAACGAACTTTGTAATTCTATCAAATGATATTAAACCAGAAATGATCTTAGTTTAATACTGATTGGAAAAAATAGAATTCAGACATAAAAATATCTTTGAACTCAATTTTTCATGATCTTTAGACTCGGAAATCAAAAGACTAGATGAATGAACGGGTTAACCGTCAGATTATAATGAACGGACGAACCATCGGATAGATGAACGGACGAACCGTCAGGTATTAATGAACGGTCAAACCGTCAGATGAACGGATGAACCGTCAAGTATGAATCATTTTTCAAAACAGTCAATAGAAACCATATTGGAAGACAGAAGGTTGCTGTAGAAGTCACCGATACTCGTATCGGAATCCCAAGAAGTGGTACTAGAAGAATCAGATCTTTTATCTTTGTCAGACTCGGGATCTTCACGGATAATATTGATAAAAGGATTAGGAGCTATATAGCCCAATCCGCATTTCGTCCTTCCATATTTCAGAGGAGGAATACGAACATGCATTTTTCTTCCTTTTCCACTATTGAGGCCAGCCCTGAAGTCATAGCCCATATTTTTGATGATGTCTTTAGATTGCTGACTATAACGACGTAGTTGTAATCTTCCAGTATCATCATTTTTGTCTTAATCTTCTAAATCAGAAGGACTTTGGGGCCCTTTATAGAAGAATATTGGAATGTCTCCTGGCTTTCTGCTGGGAACTAGAAAGTATGAAGATTGTACAGGTTCTAGGGATACATCTGTATGAACAGTCTGTACAACCCCTATGGTTATTGCGTTCAAGTCATCTAACAAATGTAAATAACTATGAACATAATTGCACACATCAACGTACTGCAAAGATGGAGACTTTTCATTAAATATAAAAGCAGCAATATTTACATTGGGAGAAGGCTGAGCCTTAGAGATTTTAGCCAAGTCAATGACTAAAGGGGGAGAAGTAGAATGAGAAGAAGCGTTGTTTCGATTAAGATCGATAACAAATGGCTCAGAAGAGGTGAGCTCCCTTGAAGCTTGAGATGGAAAAATAATCCGCCCTCTAACAGGAATTAGCAGAGTATCCTGTTTCACATATGGAGATACAGGAATTGCAGTACGCCCACTGACAGGAATAATCATTGTGTCTTGAGTAAACGACTGAGGAAACGGAGAAATCCGTCCACTCACCGGAATGATGAAAGAACCTTCTTCAGAGAGTTTGGAAGATTGTTGCTGAGTAGTTCGACCTTTAACAGGAATTATTAAGGTCTCACTTTGTGAATCCTCTTTCTCCATAGCTTGTATAACCCTTGTATATTCTTCTTTGTACATTCGGGAATCATTGAAATAAGCTTCAACCCCATGGAAGGGATTTATGTCAGCAACTTCTTTTTGTACTCTTCCATTGCTATCAATGTATTTAAAACACTGATGAAGAGTAGAAGGCACCACATTATTTTCATGAAGAAAGGGCCTCCCCAGAAGAAGATTATAGGATCCCACGATCTCGATCACATAGAAAGTGACTTTGGATCTGAAATCACCTATTTGAAGCTTCAGATGAATCTTTTCCAAAGGCTCGCTTCGGCTTTGATTGAATCCCAGGATAGTAGTAACCGTCTTGGAGAGTTTATGAAGAGGGATTTTTAGTTCATCCAATAAACTCTTTGGCATGATGCTTATAGCAGACCCTGGATCAATGAGGATACGATCTATCTTTATTGTATCGATATAACCGGTGTAGTAGAGAGGCCGATCATGTCGATTATCCTCCAGTAGCATATCGTCTTGTGTAAAGGTGATATTTGGGATAATCTCCAATACACTGTTGCAATGTAAGCAAGTAGCAGGTTCTGCATCTAGCTTCTTCAATTGTGCAAGACAAGAGTCAGCCTGTAGAAGTGCTTCACTTAATGTCTCCCGAGTCTCTTTGGAAAGACGTAGAAGTTCAAAGAGGGACATTCTAGCTGGAGTATTAGCAAGCTGAGCTAAAATGTCGAAATTATAAGGCTTCTGAAGTCCAAGAGGAGAAGACTTCTTGATTGGCTTATCAAACCGAGCTTGTTGTTTGCCTTTCTCCAGAGCTGTAGGCTTGGGAGGAACATGTTCAGTGGATGATTCTTCTTCAGGAGGAACATTAGAAGCATCTTTATCAGCTGGAGGGATATCAGGAGTATCTTCAGGACTCTTGGAATAATCCTTTAGATAAGGTTTCCCCGTTCGAGTAGCACTAACAAGTGCTTCTTCTTTGTCTTTTGGCTCTGTGTCAGAGGTAGATCCAAGAGAAGTCATATGACATGACTTAATCTTTCCAGCCTTCTTGGACTTTCGAGAAGAAGTCTTTTGAGGAGAAGGCGATTCAAAATCTGTCACTAGATCAGGATGGATCCACATGATTTCCCCTGTTTCCAAAGTAATTGGTACTAATCCTTCAGATTGCGGAGGAGGGATATTCACTATTTCAAGAGTTGCCTTGGGAATAGGAACGATCCCACTTTCAAGGAGTTGAGAAGGAAAATCTCCGAATTGCATAGAGACGACATTGGAGGTGACAGTCTTCTCTTTCGGAGTAAGAGAGATAGCTCCAGATTTAATCATTTCTTGGATCTTTCCTTTCAGTACATAACATGTACGAATTGTATGACCCAGCATTCTGTGATATGGGCAGTATTTGGGATGATCTGTTTTACCAGCTTCATCAGGTTTCTTGATCTCAGGTAATTGTATCTTATTACCTTTCAGCAGACATTCAAAGATACCAAGGACATCGTCGTCATCGAAAGAGTATTCTTCTTTAGGGCGAGGTGTTCTTGGTTGTTGAGTTGTAGGAGTTTGAACAGTTGATGCATCTTTGCTCTGAAGATTAACTTCAAGAGTTTCTTTTTCCTTGCGAGCATTGTTTTTATTGTTAGTACCTTGACCTGTTTCTTTAGGAGTCATCTGCACTCCTAAACCTTTGAAGGTTTCAGCACTAATTTCTGCGGCCTTGGCACTGACTATGAAAGAAGGCCAGTCTTGAAATTGGGTGGATCCTGTCCACATGCTGATGATTGGCAACAAGTTTGATTTGTATGTGTCGATGGTGACAGCATCAGGAGTTCCAAGAGGCATCTTCAGAGCTTCTCTTCGAAACCGTTCAATGTACTCTTCTGTAGTTTCATTATTTTTCTGCTTGATTCTAATAAGAGCAGACATAGTCATGTCATTGAGCCCTTCATAGAACCGTTCAAGAAACATCTGTTTGAAACCGGCAAATGAGGTAATGCTCCCATCTGGGAGACTTCTATACCATTCATAAGCCGTTCCCTTGAGACATCCAACAAACACCCGAGTAAGGAGGGCATCACTTGGTTGCAGCTGGTCAGTCATCACTTCAAAGTGATTAATGAACTGACTTGGAGAAGTGGTTCCATCATAGAATGAGATAGTGGGAGGCTTGTATTTAGGAGGATACGATACTTGCTTCCATTCTATCGGATAAGGTTGTTTGATGCCTAACCTTTGTAAACCATCTTTCTGTTTGAATGCCTCGAATTGAGTTTTGAGATTCCTCAATTCTTCATTAACAACTCCGGAAGATTGTGGAGTTGTAACTTGTAGAGAATAGTTGGGAGGAGGAACAGCATTGTAAGCACTACCCCCAGCTCCAGAGAGACTAGGGTTTTGTTGAGCTGGTCCAGGAGTATTGGATTGTACTGCTGGAGGAACTTGTACTGGACTCATATCAGTGTCAGTTGGTATGGCATCTGGTACAGTCTGTCGATTTTGCATCTGTGTTGTCATGAGTTCATACATCGACTTCATAGTATCAGCCATAGACTTCATTTGCTGTTCCAAAGAAGCAATTCTTTGATCTTGAGGAATCAAAGAAGAAGAAGGTTCATCAGTATTCCCATCAACCATGTAAGTCGTGACTGTACGAGGGATTATTGATGAACTGGTGGATGTTGTTTGTTCTGAGTCATTGCTTCGTGCATTAAAGTCATTTAGAGGAGAACTACCCCCAGTAGGAAGAGGTGGGAAGTTAGATTCTCCCAGGAATTCAGAATTAATTTCAGAGATCAAATTTCTTTGACTAGAAGCCAGGACTCTTGCTCTGGTATTTCTATATACTCCATCTGGACTATCAACTCTACCCCCGGTGTCCCGAGAAGTCATATTAACAGAAGCAAACAAAGGCTCATCTTCATTAGGCATAGGTTCACATTGAATCCGATTGAAGACAGATTGTCGTTTAGTTTGACATCTGCATTGCATTGTGACTCTTGGCTGGAAGTCACATTCATGATCACCATGGTCTTGAACCGTTGATTGACATCTGTACTGAATTATGACTCTTGGATAGAAGTCACATTCAGCATGATCCTTTGACATAGATTTACTCCTTCTCTTCTGTTGAAGATGTTCTCGTAAATCTGTTTGTGAAGATTGAGGAGTATACTTCCTGTTCTTGGGTCTTGATGGCTCTTGATTATACAAAGAGTGATTAATATGAGCCACATAGTTTCTTGCATACTCTGCATCTGGATCTCTTATTCTTGTTTCCAACTGGTATGGTTTCTTAACACCAGAAGTGTTCAGTTTTGTTCTTAGATCAGTTGGAGGTAACATATTAGTTTTGGAAACATGGAGTTTTCCTTCCATTGATCTGGATATTTGCAGAGAAGGAAGAGTTGAACCATCCCTTTGATTAGGAGTTGGTAACAGACCCTCTTTTATGGACAGATTCTGTGCCCAATTCGAAGAAGTCATAGAAGAAGACATTAAGAAATGTCTCTTCTTAGACTCATTCAAGTTTTGAGACATAGAATGTCCAGAAGGAAGAGTAGTCAAAAGACCATCTCCTTTTCTTTGACTAACAAAATTGTCAGTCAAAGCTGTTCCTGAAGTAAAGACTACAGGAGCAGAAGAAACAACTAAAGAGTTATTCCTTTTCGAATGGACTTTGTGTGGAAGACCACCCCCAGTTCTAATAGAACTTGGTAAAGAAGAAGAGATAGCTAAAAAGCTATTCTTCTTAGATGAAATACATGCTGAACCAGGCTTGGTTAAAGAACCAGAACTGTTAGCGTGACTTTTGAATTTAGAATTACACGCTGAAACAGATTTGGCTAAGGAGCCAGTACTGTCAGCGTGACTGTTGAATGTGGGATTGCACAGTGGAATAGATTTGGCTAAGGAGCCAGTACTATCAGCGTGACTTTTAGAGTTGAATTTGCATGCTGGAACAGATTTGGCTAAGGAGCCAGTACTGTCAGCGTGACTTTTAGGGTTGAATTTGCACGCTAGAACAGATTTGGCTAAGGAGCCAGTACTGTCAGCGTGACTTTTGATTACTGTCATCTTCGAGTGCACGAGAGTGTGCGTGCTTGCAGTGGGGTTCTTGCCAGTGTTAGGAGTAGACACTGTGGCAGAGACTTCACCATTGACTGCCAACTGATTCTTAGGGACATAAACAGAGTGTCCCTTCGACTTGGCAGTGATGATGGAGGCTGGAGTGGGCTTGCCACCCTTAGCCCGCTGCATTTCTACATAGGCGAGTTGATCGAATTTGATCGTCATCACCTTCTTCGTCGAGCCGATTGACGAAGTGTCGCATTGAGTTGTTGCCATCTCAGAAGAGAAGATGGTTTTCCCCAGCAGAGTCGCCAATTTGTTTTCCATAAATAAATTCCTTTATTTATTGTGTATCTGGGAAAATTATAACTGTAGGAATCTGATCTAGAAGACGATCACTTTATCCCTTGGACTATGCGAAGAAGAAAAGCTCTCAAAATTTTGACAGTAGATAACTATGTATCCGTACAATGAATGAGAAAAAGAACTCTATTTATAGAGTCAAAAATAATAACTGAAAAGATAACTGTCTTCACAGCCTGTGCTTAGTTAAAAATCACGCAGGATTCAACATACGCAAGGTTGTGAGCAGTTACTGGACGTGGCCTGTAACTGTTGGACACATGGCAATCATGCATGAGTCGTGTGCAAGTTACAGGACACGCAGGCGAGAGATCAGTGGCATGGCTGCCACGTACTCCAATTTGATGAAATCCACGCAGACTTGTTGAAGACGAAATCCACGCAGACTCGGGGCAGAAAGCTTCAAAATCTACGCAAACTTGGGGCAAGAAGCTTCAGGATCCACGCAGACTTGAGGCAAAAAGCTTCAAAAATCCACGCAGACTTGAGGAAAAAAACTTCAGAATCCACGCAGATTTGAGGGAAAGCTCAAAATACACGCAGACTTGAGATAGGACTGCCAGCTGTCTTGATTCAGCGTGCCTCGACTGACACAAAATCTCTGACAGTGGTTGCTTTTGTCAATCATATTAAATGACAAGAAGCTCTTTTGGTACGCCAACTTGACGAAGGTTGAGTCTTGCTGAAGAAGATTTCGAAAATCACGCAATAGACGGCTGTGATCTCTCGAATTCTGTGCATACGTGGCATACGAAGAGACATTCTTCGACTGTTGTGCTGTCAGTCATAATTACTCTCTGACAAATGATGAGCTATCTCCTCAGCGTGATTTGTAAATATTGTCCTGATCAACTGAGCGTGACTTTTGACTCTGTCCTGATCAACTCAGCATGACTGTCATTTTTAAAGGCCTACAGCAGGCTCTTCAAAATCTTGCAGCTCCAGTTCATGAGTGAGTAGCTTACCCATGAGTACTTCGAGGGACAAAGTTGTGGGGTCGTTCCCTTCAATGATTGCAGTAGCCTTTGGAATCCAGTTCTTGGTAAGTGCTCGCAGGAGTTTGCGAATCTTTTCATGGTTACTGTAATCTTTGCCTAGGGAGGACAAAGGATTTACAATATCCAAGAATCTTTCGAACATCTGAGTAACTGTTTCGTTGGGCTTCATCTTGAACACCTCATACTCTTGAGTAAGTCTGCTGACCTTTGATTCTTTGACTTGAGTCGTGCCTTCATGTGTGACTTCAAGAAGCTTCCACACTTTATTAGCAGTTGTGCAGATAGACACCCTGTTAAATTCAGTTCTGTCTAAAGCACAAAATAAAGCGTTAATAGCACGTGCGTCAAGACTGGCCTTTTTCTTTTCTTCCTATGTATATCTGTTATGGGGTTTTTCAATTAAATCTCCATCAACATTTATACGAGGTGGCTTTTGATAGCCATCAATAACAATAGACCATAAATCAAAGTCAAGTGATTTCAAGAAGAAACTCATCCGTGTTTTCCAATAGGTATAATTCGTACCATCAAACAGTGGAGGTCTGTTTATGGCCTGGCCTTCACTTGTGAATTTCACAGTTGCCATGTGTTGTGCTGTGATCTATATAACAATTAGTTAAATGAATAAATAATTGCAATGTTACCTTGCTTTACTTGTAACACCCGCTCTGATACCAATTGTAGGAACGAAATCGTAAAGCAGAATACTCTAGAGGGAGGGTGAATAGAGTTGGCAGCGAAATAATGCTAATTAAAAAATGTTAGCAGCAAGATCACAGAATAATAATCACAACTGAATAATGTAAATGCAGAGATAAGAAATCAAACGCAAAGACAGCGATGTATACTGGTTTCCCTCTGTTGAGGACTAGTCCAGTCGGTAGAACTCTTGCTACCAATTGAATCCACTATTGGCAAAACCGCAAGTTTTCTTACGAAGTCCTTGCAACTTCTACAACGCGAGCTTTGATTCGAAGAACTCGTCCAACTTCAATTGTGAAGAGGTATTCTTCTATCAAGCCTTCTGATTACAATCACTCTGAAACTTCTAGACCGCACCGCACTGGCAATGTCATGCCCCAGTTCTGGAATACGGGGACGTACACGGCCAGCTACACCGTATAAGGTACGAATACGCTATACGGTGATGACGGCTGTCCAGTCTGGTTGGGTATCCTAGCATGCAATCAATCTATGGCCTAAATCCGATCTCATATCCACAGGTAAATCACAATGAAACAATATCAAGAAAGATAATCATCTGAAAAACAGGAAATACTCATATGAAAATCTGGAATCTACAGTACAGAATAATAATGTAGACAAGTATACCTCCCCACATTTCCTAGCATGGTCTGGAACTGAAGCACACCCTCCAAGTCAAGTCTAGAAGATCCACCGGGTCGGTCTCAAACAATCTGGGAACAATCCAGGGTTGGTCAGGCCAACCGCAGCAAGTACCAGAAAGGAAGGCTCAAGGACGGGCGAAGAAAACCAGCAGGATAAAATATGACAAGGATAACATCTAAAAACAGTAAATAAAGGTAAGGGATCGTGCGGTACCAACGCACGATAACAATCCACAAGTATAATAAAGCTAACACAATCACAATCTTCCTAGCATCCACTAACACCTGCACTGCCAGCTGGAAATCAATATCAGCTGGCTAGCAGGCAACAAGCCAAACAACACAGAAGGACAAGCGGCCACACAATGCCTACGGCTTGCTATTATTAGCTAACTAGGGTTATCACAAGCCTAATTACTAACAAGATGCAATGAGACTTCAAAGTCCAGCTCCTGCTTGCTACTACCTAAATGGCCCCAGCAAAAGAAAAAGATAGATATAGCAGGCACACTGCAGTAAGATACATGTGCCCTAAAGAAGTGTCACACTCGACGGAGGGCTGGGAATGTGCTCATCTCGACAGATAGCAACAAATTCCTAGTATATATATATAGATACATAGGGTCGGGGTCAGACAAGCAACAGGTCACTGGGAAGTCCCCATGAACTACATAATTAATCTAGTTATTAGTCTAGTCAGTTTTATTATGGATCCCTGACCGTGGTACTCAGGGATCCATGTCCTAGACATGATGCAAGACAAGACTGGACTGGTGGCTTATACAAGCACAATCAAGAGAAATCAACCACGGTGTCAAGACGGGGTCATGCTGAGCAAGTCAGGACTGGCTGTCGCAACAGCAATCAAGAGTAAACATGCCATGTCGAGAGTACTAGTCAGGAGTGCGCCACCACGGGCCACTATCAAGAATCAAGAGTATACATGCCAGGTTTACTGTCAAGTCCAGAGTGCTAGTCAGGAGTGCACCTCTACAGGCCACTAATCAAGAATCAAGACGGGTCCAGGTCATCGTGTAATACCAGAAACAAGGTCAAACCTATCAGTCACAAGAAGTCACATGCCCAAATCGTGACATGGATATCAAGTCGGTTACAGGATCAAAATCTCCACTATAATAGTCTCTCAAGTACACATGGGAACCTACAGCTCAAATCATCAAGTCGATCCATCCACCTTATCAAACTATCAGGAGTCTCCTATCTACAGTGGAGAAAAATGTCAGGTCGAAAAAGGACAAACACCAGGCACTAAGCTAATCAGAATCAACAACGTTAGGCCCTATGACTCACAAGAATCCTCTAACTCAATGATTACAAACTATCGGGAAAACAACCCTCCAATAACAAGTCACATCTATCGCACCAGAATCTAAGCACTTGGGAAGTCGGATAAAATCATATAAGGGTACAACCTCGATACTCCTCTCGTTTCACAAGACACTCGCACCATCATCAATGTATAGGAATCCACCGTCATACCCGGTCAAACATGAACCTTCCCCCAAGTCAATAACAACACTATCCAAGAATTCACGTAGGTCTACCAAGTCAATATCCCGAGATCAAAATCCCCAATATACTCAATCATGATTCATATCCAAAAGTTACCATCCTGATATATAAGGCACTAGCAGCCCTATCCAGCTAGGCTAGGACAACTCCTCGAAAGGATGGGATCAGAGGACAAGAGTCTAGCAATAAGTGTTGCCGGAAAGGCAAGGATTTCGTGAACCGCTCTGGAGTAAATCCACAACCCTTAAACCAAACAAGGACCAGGGTTGCAGACCGTCTCCCGAGTGGAACCGCTCTTCTTACGCTACCCGACGGATAAGACAGGTCTGGAGCTAGGCGACTAATCTAGTCTGGAGTCTACCTAGCAAGCAATGGGATCAGGTATACTATACCAAGGTGAACAGGCACGAGCCCAGTCCAGCAAACCAAAGGAATGGTTCTGCCCAGTCCTTCGAACCAAATTTTCGATCGGGAATTTTGGAAGAATCCGGCAGAGTCTCCTCTGTATTCTGGACAGGAGCTCCCAGCGAATTAGGGCTAAAATCCACTCGACGCAACCCGTCGCGGAATCGCAGAATCGCAGACTGAGAACACTAGGTCTCAGCTACTAGCAGCACTACGATGCGTACTGGGAACAAATCGATAGCCGAGAACACTAAGCCCCGGCCTCCAGCAGCGCTACGAGGTGTACTGGGAAATCAATCGAACCCGAGACCACTAATGTCTCGGCCTCCAGCAGCACTACAATGCGTACTGGGCGCCAAGCCAACATGCATAATAATAAAATAACCGCCTCGCAGGGCGCACCACAACACATGTCCAAAAATCCCTAACCCAAGCACAATCACCGCCACAAGTAAAGTTAGCCAAAGTCGTTACCCGACCGTGAGTCGGACACGGAGCACATGGGGACAATCCGTACAAGTGAGTCATGCTCGTGTCCTCGGAGGTGTGGATGACCCATCCGAGTCGTCCGATACGGTCTATCCCAGTATCGGACCAAGCTAGTCTAGGTTATCATGGCAGTTCTACTACTAGGCTACACTAATCATGGTTATAAAATTTACAAGTACATATTAATTAAATGAAATAAGATCCAGGAGAGAGGGCAAGAGCCGTCGATGAGCAAGGGATACTTGCCTAGAGGGCTCGGCTAGGTAAGCAAGTCTTCGACAGTCGCGATCCAAGCTAGCACGCCAGTCGAGATCTTCAGAACACACAATAAACAATCATTAGCACCAAACAATAAAATAATAGGAGAAATCACCGGGGATGGCAGGAGGCTATACCGTGTGGGTCCCGCAAGCAGTGCAGGGATCTGGCACGAAAATCGAAGCACGCAGACCGATACGGGCACGCAAACCGAGATGCACACGTATATCGAGACGCGTACGAGAATCGAGATGACTCGAATATCGAGACGAACAGGAGACAACATGCACGTAAATCGAGACGTACACGTAGGCCGAGGGATCGCAAATATCAAGATGGTACACGAATCATGCAATACGCAAATCGAGACGTGCACGCGAATCAAAATGGCACAAGACCAATGCGGTACGCAAATCGGAGCGAGCACGCAAATCGAGGCAACACAATATACAATATGACACGCAAATCGATACGACACGCAAATCGGTGCGTGCATGTAAACCGAGGCGACACGGGTCACGAGGTAGGCACAAAGGCCGAGACACGAGGATCGAGACAGCGCACCAACCGAGGTAGCACGTTGCCCGAGGCAGCACGGGGCTCGAGGCTTCCCGCTGCCCAAGGCAACGCGTGAATCGAGGGCGCACGAAAACCAAAAAGGCGCATACAAATCGAGGCATACGCAGAACGAGGCACACGTAGAACGAGCAGTGCACTGCTCGAGGCAGCATGTGCACCGAAGCACGTGGCCCGAAGAGCACGCAACCCGAGGCTGGCTCGCTGCTCGAGCAGTGCGGGGCCCAAGGGCATCCCGCCGCTCGAGGCAGCGCTGTCCCCGTGCGCGGCGGCTGCTCGCCGGAAAGAAGAGAAGAGGAAGGGGCGGAGGAGCTGGGAAGAGAGGGGAGCGGTTACCAGGGAGGTGATGGCGGCGGCCATGGGTGGTGGCGGTCGCGGCGGAGGAGGCCGGCCGAGAGGGAGGAAGAGAGCAGCGGTGGTGGTGCTGGTGGCGACGGAGGAGGCCGGCCGAGAGGGAGACGGCGACGGCGACGATGATGGTGGCGCTGGTGGTGGCGGCGGCGGCCATGGCGAAGGGGTTGGCTGCGGTGGAGATGGGGGCAGCAGCGGTGGTGGGTGGTGGAGGAGATGGCGACGATGATGGTGGTGGTCGGAGCAGTGATGGTGGCGGCCATGGAGAAGGGGGCGGCCATGGCGGATGGTAGAAGGAGGAGGCAGAGAGAGGGGGTTGTGGTGGTGGCCGCAGTGGAGGGCGGCGGCCATGGGGCTGGTCGCCGGAGATCGGGTCGGGGAGGAGGTTGGGAAGGAGAGGGAGGCCGGGAGAGAGGGGGCTGGGGAGCTCTTCCAGTGAGGGAGAGGAAGAGAGCAGGGAGAGAGAAGAGGGAGATGAGAGCAGTGAGAGGGAGAGAGAGGGGGGTTGGCTTCTCCAGCCGACAGAGAGGGAGGAGAGAGGAAAAGTATGAGAGTGGGAAAGGTGAGGGAGGAGAGAGGGAGTGGGTGAGTGATGTGAGGGGTGATTTGAGTGAGGAGAAAGGGGGTTAGGTTAGATATTTTGGGAGGGTAGATTTGGAACAAGAAAATTAATAATAACATTAATAATAATAGGAAAAATTCACCTCTAATAATTAAATAATAAAATTTCAAATATACCCCATAATTAAAATCCTCCAAAATACGAAATACAGTCGAAATACAGTCATATACCTATTTTCAAAATTGGGATCTGACATCCTATCCACCTTACAAAAATTTCGTCCTCGAAATTTCAAAATTATCAAAATTGGGTTTTCAAAACTAGTACATATATATCTGCCATGAAAACTCTACCCACCTTACAGAAATCAAGTAATACAATAAGAAACGAACAAAATCTCAATAACGGCTACATAAATCAACTCGTGAGGTAAACCCAAACAATGAAGCAATCTCGAAAAGGCAAAATCTCATATGCACGAAATAATCCCATAAATCAAAACAAGTACAAAATATCGAAAACAATGTCCAAAAATGTAAAATCCCAACTGCATAAAAATCTGCATAAAATCGTAAAATACAGGATATCTGTCTCGAACCGATGACCGTAGTTCCTAATATCCGAAAAATGTGTCATATCATTCCTTGCCACGCCATCCGGAATGGCTGCAAAAGATACATCAGGGCACTGTAATCGAGCGGCTGTAACTTTCGTTACCACGCCGTCAATGTATACTAGGGTCACCCGGTTCTCTAGACAAATACCCAAAACGAATCAAATCCATAACCCAAATATCCGAATCGCTAAAATCACAAAACCTCTAACAATATAATGAGTCCTAGAAAACCATCAAAATCCAAAATCCAGGTGAATCATAACACACATCCAAAAATATCTTCAATAATAACCACAATATAGCTTTTCTAGGAAAATACTCCATATCCGTAGGAAAATACTCCAAACCAAGAATTCTCATCAAAATATAATGTATACAAAGTATATCTATAATCAAAATAATATATGAAATAGATAATCATGAGTGCGAAACTATCCAGAATCAATGGAGCTGAAATGACACAAGATTATCCACAGGATATTCAACAAATGTCAAAATATCCGATCTCAGAGTCCTGATGAAATCTTCATTCTGCAGCAATCCAGCCAACGCACGAAGAGGGCGATAATGATACTAAGTCAACACGAAGTCAACACACGAAAGGGATAACAAGAAATCAACCAAGGCAAAACACCGGTAGAGAGTACAGAACCCAAGATAAATAATCATGTAACCCAAATAATAGAGATAAGATAACATCTCATCAAATAAGGTGATCGACATGACCAACTATAGGATCATATCTATCAAACAAGGATCAGAGGTAGATAATCACGAATAAGACATGGCCAAGCAAGATAGGTCCAAGTAGAGATGATGACCAGTTCATAGGTTCAAGGGAGCGAAGGACAAGTGTAACAAGTGGGAATACCAAGGGATAGTGGAATGAGATCAATAATCATGTGATACCCAACAAAATCTCAAAACGAGACCTGCATGGGCTACCACTAAAACCTTCCACTAAAACCTTGTCACGCCCCAGTTCTGGAATACGGGGACGTACACGGCCAGCTACACCATATAAGGTACGAATACGCTATACGGTGATGACGGCTGTCCAGTCTGGTTGGGTATCCTCGCATGCAATCAATCTATGGCCTAAATCCGATCTCATATCCACAGGTAAATCACAATGAAACAATATCAAAAAAGATAATCATATGAAAAACAGGAAATACTCATATGAAAATCTAGAATCTACAGTACAGAATAATAATGTAGACAAGTATACCTTCCCATATTTCCTAGCATGGTCTGGAACTGAAGCACACCCTCCAAGTCAAGTCTGGAAGATCCACCGGGTCGGTCTCAGACAATCTGGGAACAATCCAGGGTTGGTCAGGCCAACCGCAGTAAGTACCAGAAAGGAAGGCTCAAGGACGGACGAAGAAAACCAGCAGGATAAAATATGACAAGGATAACATCTAAAAACAGTAAATAAAGGTAAGGGATCGTGCGATACCAACGCACGATAACAATCCACAAGTATAATGAAGCTAACACAATCACAATCTTCCTAGCATCCACTAACACCTGCACTGCCAGCTGGCAATCAATATCAGCTGGCTAGCAGGCAACAAGCCAAACAACACAGAAGGACAAGCGGCCACATAATGCCTACAGCTTGCTATTATTAGCTAACTAGGGTTATCACAGGCCTAATTACTAACAAGATGCAATGAGACTTCAAAGTCCAGCTCCTGCTTGCTACTACCTGAATGGCCCCAGCAAAAGAAAAAGATAGATATAGCAGGCACACTGCAGTAAGATACATGTGCCCTAAAGAAGTGCCACACTCGACGGAGGGCTGGGAATGCGCTCATCTCGACGGATAGCAACAAATCCCTAGTATATATATATAGATACATAGGGTCGGGGTCAGACAAGCAACAAGTCACTGGAAAGTCTCCATGAACTACATGATTAATCTAGTTATTAGTCTAGTCAGTTTTATTATGGATCCCTGACCGTGGTACTCAGGGATCCATGTCCTAGATATGATACAAGACAAGACTGGACTGGTGGCTTATACAAGCACAATCAAGAGAAATCAACCACGGTGTCAAGACGGGGTCATGCTGAGCAAGTCAGGACTGGCTGTCGCAACAGCAATCAAGAGTAAACATGCCATGTCGAGAGTACTAGTCAGGAGTGTGCCACCACGGGCCACTATCAAGAATCAAGAGTACACATGCCAGGTTTACTGTCAAGTCCAGAGTGCTAGTCAGGAGTGCACCTCTACAGGCCACTAATCAAGAATCAAGACGGGTCCAGGTCATCGCGTAATACCAGGAACAAGGTCAAACCTATCAGTTACAAGAAGTCACATGCCCAAATCGTGACATGGATATCAAGTCGGTTACAGGATCAAAATCTCCACTATAATAGTCTCTCAAGTACACATGGGAACCTACAGCTCAAATCATCAAGTCGATCTATCCACCTTATCAAACTATCAGGAGTCTCCTATCTACAGTGGAGAAAAATGTCAGGTCAAAAAAGGACAAACACCAGAGACTAAGCTAATCAGAATCAACAACGTTAGGCCCTATGACTCACAAGAATCCTCTAACTCAATGATCACAAACTATCGGGAAAACAACCCTCCAATAACAAGTCACATCTATCGCACCAGAATCTAAGCACTTGGGAAGTCGGATAAAATCATATAAGGGTACAACCTCGATACTCCTCTCGTTTCACAAGACACTCGCACCATCATCAATGTACAGGAATCCACCGTCATACCCGGTCAAACATGAACCTTCCCCCAAGTCAATAACAACACTATCCAAGAATTCACGTAGGTCTACCAAGTCAATATCCCGAGATCAAAATCCCCAATATACTCAATCATGATTCATATCCAAAAGTTACCATCCTGATATATAAGGCACTAGCAGCCCTATCCAGCTAGGCTAGGACAACACCTAGAAAGGATAGGATCAGAGGACAAGAGTCTAGCAATAAGTGTTGCCGGAAAGGCAAGGATTTCGTGAACCGCTCTGGAGTAAATCCACAACCCTTAAACCAAACAAGGACCAGGGTTGTATACCGTCTTCCGAGTGGAACCGCTCTCCTTACGCTACCCGACGGACAAGACAGGTCTGGAGCTAGGCGACTAATCTAGTCTGGAGTCTACCTAGCAAGCAATGGGATCAGGTATACTATACCAAGGTGAACAGGCACGAGCCCAGTCCAGCAAACTAAAGGAATGGTTCTGCCCAGTCCTTCGAACCAAATTCCCGATCGGGAATTTTGGAAGAATCCGGCAGAGTCTCCTCTGTATTCTGGACAGGAGCTCCCAGCGAATTGGGGCTAAAATCCACTCGGCGCAATCCGTCGCGGAATCGCAGAATCGCAGACTGAGAACACTAGGTCTCAGCTACCAGCAGCACTACGATGTGTACTGGAAACAAATCGATAGCCGAGAACACTAAGCCCCGGCCTCCAGCAGCGCTACGAGACGTACTGGGAAATCAATCGAACCCGAGACCACTAATGTCTCGGCCTCCAGCAGCACTACAATGCGTACTGGGCGCCAAGCCAACATGCATAATAATAAAATAACCGCCTCGCAGGGCGTACCACAACACATGTCCATAAATCCCTAACCTAAGCACAATCATCGCCATAAGTAAAGTTAGCCAAAGTCGTTACCCGACCGTGAGTCGGACACGGGACACATGGGGACAATCCGTACAAGTGAGTCGTGCTCGTGTACTCGGAGGTGTGGATGACCCATCCGAGTCGCCCGATACGGTCTATCCCAGTATCGGACCAAGCTAGTCTAGGTTATCATGGCAGTTCTACTACTAGGCTACACTAATCATGTTATAAAATTTACAAGTACAAATTAATTAAATGAAATAAGATCCAGGAGAGAGGGCAAGAGCCGTCGATGAGCAAGGGATACTTGCCTAGAGGGCTCGGCTAGGTAAGCAAGTCTTCGACAGTCGCGATCCAAGCTAGTACGCCAATCGAGATCCTCAGAACACACAATAAACAATTATTAGCACCAAACAATAAAATAATAGGAGAAATCATCGGGGATGGCAGGAGGCTATACCGTGTGGGTCCCACAAGCAGTGCAGGGATCTGGCATAAAAACCGAGGCACGCGGATCGATACGGGCACGCAAACCGAGACGCACACGCATATCGAGACGCGTACGAGAATCGAGATGACTCGAATATCGAAACAAACAGGAGACAACATGCACGTAAATTGAGACGTACACGTAGGCCGAGGGATCGTAAATATTAAGATGGTGCACGAATCAAGCAACACGCAAATCGAGACGTGCACGCGAATCAAAACGGCACAAGACCAATACGGCACACAAATCGGAGCGAGCACACAAATCGAGGCAACATAAGATACAATATGACACGCAAATCGATACGACACACAAATCGGTACGTGCACGTAAACCAAGGAGACACGGGTCACGAGGTAGGCACAAAGGCCGAGACACGAGGATCGAGACAGCGCACCAACCGAGGTAGCACGTTGTCCGAGGCAGCGCGGGGCTTGAGGCGTCCCGCTGCCCAAGGCAACGCGTGAATCGAGGGCGCACGAAAACCAAAAAGGCACACGCAAACCGAGGCATACGCAGAACGAGGCGCACGCAGACCGAGCAGCGCACTGCTCGAGGCAGCACGTGCACCGAGGCACGTGGCCCGAAGAGCACGCAACTCGAGGCTGGCTCGCTGCTCAAACAGTGCGGGGCCCAAGGGCGTCCCGCCGCTCGAGGCAGCGCTGTCCCCGTACGCGACGGCTGCTCGCCGGAAAGAAAAGAAGAGGAAGGGGCAGAGGAGCTGGGAAGAGAGGGGAGCGGTTACCAGGGAGGTGATGGCGGTGGCCATGGGTGGTGGCGGTCGCGGCGGAGGAGGCCGGCCGAGAGGGAGGAAGAGAGCAGTGGTGGTGGTGCTGGTGGCGACGGAGGAGGCCGGCCGAGAGGGAGACGGCGACGGCGACGATGATGGTGGCGCTGGTGGTGGCGGCGGCCATGGCGAAGGGGTTGGCTGCGGTGGAGATGGGGGCAGCAGCGGTGGTGAGTGGTGGAGGAGATGGCGACGATGATGGTGGTGGTCGGAGCAGTGATGGTGGCGGCCATGGAGAAGGGGGCGGCCATGGCGGATGGTGGAATGAGGAGACAGAGAGAGGGGGTTGTGGTGGTGGCCGCAGTGGAGGGCGACGACCATGGGGCTGGTCGCCGGAGATCGGGTCGGGAAGGAGGTTGGGAAGGAGAGGGAGGCCGGGAGTGAGGGGGCTGGGGAGCTCTTCCAGTGAGGGAGAGGAAGAGAGCAGGGAGAGAGAAGAGGGAGATGAGAGCAGTGAGAGGGAGAGAGAGGGGGTTGGCTTCTCCAGCCGACAGAGAGGGAGGAGAGAGGAAAAGTGTGAGAGTGGGAAAGGTGAGGGAGGAGAGAGGGAGTGGGTGAGTGATGTGAGGGGTGATTTGAGTGAGGAGAGAGGGGGTTAGGTTAGATATGTTGGGAGGGTAGATTTGGAACAAGAAAATTAATAATAACATTAATAATAATAGGAAAAATTTACCTCCAATAATTAAATAATAAAATTTCAAATATACCCAAAAATTAAAATCCTCCAAAATACGAAATACAGTCGAAATACAGTCATATACCTATTTTTAAAATAGGAATCTGACAGGCAAATCGACTAGAGGATTGTAACTGGCTTGGGATCTGAAAATTAAAGCTCTAGAAAAACTCTTTGGAAGACAGTAGGCTTTGAATAGAGAGAAGATTGAAAGTGAATGAGTGAGTTAAAATGATCAAAATCCTTCTCTATTTATAGGAGTTCCAAAGACAGAATTCTGGCAGAATTCGGGCAGAATTCGGGCAGAACTCGATGAGCAAATCTCGGTCAAATCCGCAACTGCAGGAGGACCAAGTTCCAAGGAATTCAAAAACAAAACGGCCACTAACCGAACTCTGGCCGAACTCTGGCCGAGTTCTGTCAGGGTTAGGTTAGGGTTTTTAAAATTAGTTTTTGGGGATTTTGAAAACCTTTTTGGAGCTTTTGTAAATACGAATGTTTTTCAAAACTAAGGACATTTTAAAAATATTTTAAAATCATTTTGGAATAGCCTATTTGCCAATACGACTCGGTGTACAAAGTATTCCTAGACTCAAATAAAAATAAAAATACATTGCTCAAAGAAATACAGACTCGAACAGGCAAACAACGCTTCGGTCTTGAACTGAGTAGATAGCTGTTCTTGATCATGTCCAAGAGTCCGAGATATCCTGACTAGCTCCATATATCGAGACAGAGTTTGATCAATTATTAAAATCAGTTTGACCATATGACCAATGGGCCAACAAAAATAATTGTCGTATGACTTGGAATTTTCCAAGAATATCGGAACAAGCTACATTGGATATTACAGAGCCGAGTTCGGGGATTCGGAATCCAATTGATACAGAAAAATATGAAACATGAAGTGTGCTAAGCCACACCCCGACAGACCCGTCTGGCCAAACGAGTGCCGGTAAAAGGAACTGATCAGTTTTAAACTAGTAGTATTGCAATGAATTCGATGGTGTGATCCAACTAGCTTTCTCTCCCATCCCGATGCAACTACTCTAAGTAATCCATTTAATTATATCGAGCTCTAAATGCAACTTATCGTCATGTGATGGAATCACATGACAGAATATATAAATGAGAAAGAAGGAGAACCTAAAACTTTGTAAATTAACTAACTCTGAAATTTTTAAGAATTTTCGGCAGAGTTTTCTTTGTTTTTCTTGAACCGGAAATTCTACAGTAAGCACATATAACAGCATAAAACCCGGATACGCCAACTCCTTCGGTGGAGCAACCCTCAACACCGGAACCACGCAATATATTCAATTAACAAAAGAAAGTAACTTACAATCATTCCCAAAGATGGATAAATTCAAACAAGTATAGGTTCTAACTTTCATTTTCAAGTCAACAACAAGGATTAGAATATCTCTATTCAATATTGTTCGTTGGCATGGAAATTAAGGATTTTAAAGCA